>JAODAL010003466.1:0-173506 GCA_025379985.1 Phyllomedusa bahiana
ATCTTCAGTGTCCATGAAAGGGGAATTTCAGTAAAAAAACAAGCTGATTAGTGAGCTTAATCGCAAAAATTTTATTCTTTTTCTTTGAAAAAACACATGTTTTTTAGTATTTTTCAATAAAGGCTTTTTAACCTCAAAAAATTTTCCCAAACCCGGGAAACCCCCATTTGGCTGGAATTTTTTTTCTCATTTATTTTTAATTCAAAACCGCTATAGCAGACCCGCCGAAAAAGGAAGTGAGTTTGGGGTCCAGCCCCACACGCAAATTTTTCCTTTCCCGGATTTACATGCAAAATTTTGGGGGTAAAAACCGAAAAAATCCGACTGTAAACCACCCCCAAAAAGACCTAAAATTGAAAACCCGGGTTTGTAGCCCAAACAAAACCCTCAAAATTTTTGGGGTTAAAATTTTCAAAACGCCATTTAAACAAATAAACAACTTAGAACATGTTAAAAATCTGCCGTTTTCCCCAGGTAAAAAAAAGGGCGCCCCCAACTTTTCCCTTTTTTCGCACCCCAAAATCAAAACCCCTTTGGGAAGATGAATGGGACGGGTTTTCTGACGTAAATCTGGGAAAACAAACTATCTAAAATCCAAAAACTAAAAAACCCGGGGGTCAAAATACTCGCCGGACAACGAAATTTTTTAGGTTTCAGAATCCAATGAGTATTTTAACATGTCATGTACCCTAAAGTTTGGCTGTAGCTCTGTGAAATTTGCATGTGAAAAAACCCCCAAAAAAATTTTTCTTCAAAAAATTAAACGGAGGCCTTTATCCCCTTTTAAGAACACACAAATTAAAAAAAACACAAAGGAGGAAAAGTATGAAAACTGCCCTTTGGCTACGACTTTTTTTGTTGCCCAAAAGAAAACCAATCAGGGGCCCCCCCTTTCATTCTTTCAAAAGAATTATATGAAATGAAAGGGGGAGCCATGATTGGTTGCTATGGCAACAAAGAAAACCCAAAACCCAAGACATTTCCCATACATGTGCCCAAAATCTCCATTGCCCTGCAGCGGGGAAAGCGTATGTGGCCCCAAACAAACTTTCCCTGATGTAAAAACGCTGAATCTAGTTTTAACCGGGGCCCCCGGACGGGTGCATTTGGGTTTTCTTAGACGGGGCCAGTAGGGACTAATTGTCGGGGATGTAATTTTTTCCCTGAACACTTGAAAAACAAAAAATCCGAAGCCCAAGCAATAACCTTTTTAATATCAAATAAAAAATTATTTTTTAAAAACCCCTTACCGCCATTTTGGGCCCCTCTCGACAGACCCCCTTTTTTTAAAAATCGTCATGTGTCATTTTATGTGAGAATAATTTTTTGACTTTTTAAACCTATCCATTGATTCAGAAATTTTTTTCCCCCTGTGACACATTGTGCTTTAAGATATAAAAAATTTTTTGGTCCAAAAAATTTGTTTATTTGTAAAAAAATTTAAAAAAATCTAAAAAATTTTTTAAAAAAAATTTACCAATTTTAAACTTAAAAAATTTTTCTGAAATGTAAGACAGAATTTATTCCATAAAAAATAGTTTAAAACCCTGGCATCTCCCCCAGGTCTGCTGTATTTTGGCTTTCATTTTTTAAATGCCCTTTTTTTTTTTTTTTACGCCCCAAAAGGGGGGCTTAAAAATTTTATAGTAATTTTAAAATTTTCAAAAAAATTTTTAAATTTTAAACTTTTTTTAAAAACCCCAGCCAAAGTTCTAACTGATTTTGTTGGCCTGTATTTAAAATACCCCCATAAATGCCCCACCCTAAAAACTACACCCCCCAAAAGTATTAAAAACCGCTTTTTAGGAAGTTTTTAAACCCCCTTAAGGGTTTCACGGGGAAATTTAAAGCAAAGTGGAAGTAAAATTTTTTCAAAATTCACTTTTTTGCAGTTTTTTTAAATTTTTATACATTGTTCAAAAGAAAAAAAGGGTAAATGTAAACAGGGAAAAAACAACTTAATATTGATTCCCCAAAATTCCTGCCGTTTTCAAAAATATCCCATATGGGGCCCTAGTGCATTATTTGGCTAAACCCACAAGCCCCAGAATAGAGGAGCACCTACGGACTCTGGATTCTCTTTTTTTCATTCCCTTTTTTAAATTTGGGGGCCATTTCAGGTTTGCGGACACCCAAAAGGTGCCAAAACTTAATCCCCCGCCCCAAAAAATACCCCATAAAATAAAACCCCCCACCCTTTTAAGGGAATATACCCCGGGAAAAAATGAGCAAACGCCCCCCAACAGGTTTCAAAAAAAATTTTTAGGGGTTAGGCTGTAAAAAATGTAAAAAAATTTTTTTTTTTTCCCCAAAAAACCTGCAATTTTAGGCTGAAAATTTTTAAATTTTTTTACAAGGAACCCCGGGTAAAAAAGCACCCAAAAACCCTGTTAGCACAAATTTTCCCTTCCAAAAGTTCGAAAATTTACCCTAAAATGTGGGTGAAATCTCCCTTTTTGGGCGCCGGGAAGGGGGTAAAAGGGGAGGGGGGCCGCTATTTTTCTTTGGAATGCAGATTTTGGGGGGGCCAAATGTCCATATACAAACCCCCCAAAAAACCAAAACGGGGTAAAACCCTTTCCCCATAAGTAAACCCTTTTTTTTTGGTTTCAGCACCCTAAAAGAACCATCTAGGGTGAATTGTACTTTTTGGGTCACAGGTGTTTCAAAGGTTGTTTTTTTTTCCCCCCTTTTTGGGCTATGAAAATGAGGGGAAAACCCCATTCCCGCCATTTTTTTTTTGAGTTTAAATTTTTAACAGCGTTCGCCGTGCAGTGAAAAATGACGGATATCTTTACTAGGGGGTCGGTACAATTGCAAGGGTAAAGATTTTTATATTTTTTTATTTTTATTTACTTTACACAATAAAATGGGGTCAATAAAAAAAATTGCTTTTTTTATGTTTTTTCTTTTCTGATACCCATAAGTTTTCAGTTTTTGTATAGGGGAGATGATTCGGGGGCCTTGTTTTTGGGGGGGGAAATTTTTTTTAATTTTTTTTTTTTATTGGGAACTTTTTGGGGGGGGGGCCCCAATTTCCCGCTTTTATAAACTTTTTTTAAAATTTTTTAAATTTGTGGGGCCCCTTTTGAACAAAATAACAGCATTCCCCGGTATGATTTTTTTATTTTTAATTTTTAAAAAACAGGGGGTTTAAACCTGCAGTTTTAACTGACATACTAGAATTACTCATCAGCCCGAAAAGTTTAAACAGCGATACCCTTTTTGTAAATTTTTTATTTTTTTTAACTGCTTTACAAAAAATAAACACTTTTTTTCAAAAAGGAAAACACTTTTTTTGCACCCATAGTCGGGAGCCAAAACTTTTTTTTTTTCCCTGTGTACACTGGGGTAGGGGTTTGTTTTTTTGGGGAAATTTGATTTTTTTAATTGGTATTTTTTTTGGGGGGACAAGTTTTTTTGATCATTTTTAAAAAATCCGTTTTTTTTGGGAAAGGGCGGGGTGAAGAAAATACTGCAACCCCTAGTATTTTTTTTATTTTTTTTTAAAAACCCAGCGCTCACGTGCAGTTTTCCATGACCAGTTAGCTTTATTTCCCCTTGGTCGATACATTATGGCAAATACCCTTTTTATAAAATTTTTAAAATTTTGAAGAAATTTAAAAAAAAAAAAAAAGTTTTTTTATTGTTTTAAAATAATATTTTATCACCGCTTTTCTTCTGAGAGCCTTAACTTTTTTAAATTTTTTCCATAAAACAGAGACTTTATGGATTTTTTTTTTTGGGGGATAAACCCTGAAGTTTTAATTGGTACAACTTTTGGCGTCTATATGAAAATTTATCGGGTTTTTATTTCAATTTTTATGGCTGGGGAGGGTGGGAACCCAAAAAACGCAAATTTTGTGACTGTTTTTTGTTTTTGTTTTTTTAAAGGCGTTCACCGTACGGGGTTAAAATTTAAAATGACAGATTTTCGGGGGGGTCCTTTAAAGCCCAGCGGCGATTTCCCAAAAAGGGGATTTTTTTATTTTTGACTTTTTTTTGGGGGATTGTGTTTGTAAAGGGGAAAAAGGGGGGTTTTACGGTTTTTTTATTTTTTTTTTGTTTTGTGTTTTACTTTTTTTTTCACTTTTTACATTTTTTTTTATTTTTCACTTTTTTTTCTTTAAACTTCAACAGCAAATCATCAGATTGCTTTTTAGAAAGCCAACCCAGGCACAGTAAACAGTACTTGTGAAATGGTTTCCATGACAACCCTGTAAACCCTGCCCACAATGCATTTGCGGGGATGGTGGAAAGTCACTGGGACCCCCGGGAAAAGGGGGCCCGTTCCCCTTTCCCCGGAAACATCAGACAGGGGGGCTCGGTCCGGCACTACATTTCGCAGCCAAAGGAGCAGGCAGGGGAGCCACCCCCCCCTGCCGCGGCTTATTATCCCCAGCCAGACCGGCTGCGGGAATTTAAGCGGGAAACACCCGCGGCCGAGCCCCCCCTCCGGCCGGGGGGAATACCAAAACCCCCAGCGGAAATTTTCCGCTGGGGCCCATGTTTTGATCGTGGCTGGGTCCCCGCAAAACCCGCGCGATCGCCCCAAGGCTATGGAAAAACTCCCTTTGCGGGAAGTCACTTCCCCTAGGGCTATCCATACGCCCATGGTTTGGGAAGGGTTTAAAAAGGGTTCTGGGAAAAGAATGGGACTTGCACGCCACCTAAAGGATGTAGGGATTCCCAATTCAAAATAAAAAACCCCAACTGAGCCTTTGAATGTGAAAGGGATTAATGTCAAACCCAATTTTAGACATCCCCCCTTTTTCCCCCCAAGTTGAAAGCCCCCGGAAGGCAGGACGATGGGGTTTTCTTCAAAGCTGCCTTGAAAAAAGTAAACCCCTTTATCCCCCCCGATTTTCCTGGGGGTTTCCCCAAAAAAGCGTTTCCTGGGTGTCTTGAGTTTCCCCGTTTTCAAACAAAAAGATGGTTAAAAAACTCAGTAAACCCATAGAAAATGTAATGACCGTAAAATTACAGAAGTTAAAACTAACTAAAGGGAAAAGGATTCTTTTGAAAAAATTTTTTTCCCCTGGACAATGCCTTTAATTTTCTTGATTTTTTTTGGCATGGTTAGAAAAAAAGGCTGGGGAAAAAAGGGCCCCTTTAAACCAAAAAAAACCTTTCTTAACTTTAAAAACTGAAATTTCCCAAGAATTTTCAGTGTTTTTTTTTTTTTTTTTGCTAAAAAACATGTGAAGCCCGCCAAAAAAAAAGCTCTCCTCTTCCACTTAGAAAGTTTTCCACAGGGATACAAAAAAAGCTAATCGAAGAAGAGCTTTAAATTTACAGGGTTTTGCCAAAAAATAAACGGGTTTGCAAAAAAAGGGAGAGAGGGTAAGAGAAAATCCCTTTTTGATGGGGGTTTCCCAGTGGGAGCCGGGTGGTACTATGTCCTTTAAAATTGGGGGATTTGTCCCGCTGAATTTTTCAAGATAAAAGGGGGCCCGGGTTTTTTCTGATCTTGTCCCCTTTATGGAACAGAAAAAGCAAAAATTCCAATGATTGGCCCTCGTAGGGAAAGTAGAATTTTTATTGGGAACCCGACTTTTGGGAAAGGGTCTCGAAATGAAAGGTATCACAAATTATAGGAAAACTTTGAAAATCGTAGCAGTTTTTTCTTTAGATGACCCTTGGGGACCGGGGTTTTGACGAGGGCAAAAAACCCTGAAACACGTCGGAAAATTGAACTTAACTGGGTTTTGGCCCCCAAAAAACCCCTTTTACATTGCTAGGGTTCATACTACATTGAACTTAGGGTAACTACAACCAATAGAGGGCGCGTGGACTCCTCAGCTCTTTTCCCATAACCTTTGCTTTTTGCAAAACAGTTTAGTGAATCTGAAAAGGGGAAATAAACCCCCCACAAAACCACCAAATTAAATTGGGTTTTCCCCTCCTCAAGGAAATTTTTTCCCCTTGGGGAAGTATTATACATACACAACGTTTTTGGGTCACCTTTAAAACCTTTTTTCAGGTTTTACATCTATGAAAGAAAAGTGACGGTGCCGGGGTGAAGAAGCTATTTGCATTCCTCACCCATAATGTCCCGGACAACAGTGACGTAAAGTGCAAGGGCTGCGAAAGCTGTGGGTCCCCAAACAAGTAAGCACTATTCGGCAGTTGCATTGTGAGCGCCATGGTTTGTAGCTATTGAGTCAACTTTAAAAGGGGGTTGCCCTCACTAAAAAGGATTGCTTTTTATGTTAAAGATTCTTGAAAAAATAAGTCACTTTGCAATATATGTCCATTAACAGAGTCCTACCTTTTTCTAGATATCCCCTTGTATGGGCTGCTTCAGCTCCTCAGGTCGCTTTTAGCTACAGACCTATGCAGCCTAGGGAAAACCCACCCTGAATTCAAAATGAAACCAAGAAAACAGGACGAATCAATGTAGTGAGCCAAAACCCCTTTAACGCTAAATTTTTCCACGGTTGTTGTTTGGGGAATGACGGTAAGGTACGGTAACATCAGAAAAAAATAACCCGCAATGCTACTCAAAAGAAAACGTTTTTTCTTTCTTCCGGGTAAGGTGAGTGACTTCTTATTAATTTTTTTTTTTTTATTGCCCTGGCTGCCTATTGGGGGCAGCTACGTATGTATCACTACTGGGGGCCAGCTATGTATCACTACTACTGGGGGCAGCTATGTATACTATACTGGGGGGCAGTATCTACCCACTACTACTGGGGGCAGCTATCCTCACTACTACTGGGGGGCAGCTATCCATCACTACTACTGGGGGGCAGCTATCTATCACTACTACTGGGGGCCAGC
Source organism: Phyllomedusa bahiana (assembly GCA_025379985.1). Classification (NCBI taxonomy): domain Eukaryota; kingdom Metazoa; phylum Chordata; class Amphibia; order Anura; family Hylidae; genus Phyllomedusa; species Phyllomedusa bahiana. The sequence continues at coordinate 6,784 of JAODAL010003466.1, forward strand.
TATGTATCAATACTACTGGGGGCCCCAAGCTATGTATCACTATTTACTGGGGGCCCAAAGCTATGTATCACTACTACTGGGGGCCAGCTATGAATCACTACTACTGGGGGACAGCTATTGTATCATACTACTGGGGGGCCAGCTATGTATCAACTACTACTGGGGGCAGCTATCTATCACTACTACTGGGGGGCAACCATCTATCATTACTATGGGGGGCAACTATCTTATCACTACTACTGGGGGGCGGGCTATCTATTACTATTCATGGGGCAGCTATTTTATCATACTTACTGGGGGGCAGCTTATCAAACACTACTACTGGGGCAGCTATGTATCACTACTACGGGGGGCAGCTATCTATCACTACTACTGGGGCAGCTATGTATCACTACTACTGGGGGCCAGCTATATATCACTACTACTGGGGCAGCTATCTATCACTACTACTGGGGGGCAGCTATCACTACTACTGGGGGCCAACTATCTATCACTACTACTGGGGGCCAGCTATGTATCACTACTACTGGGGGCCAGCTATGTATCACTACTACTGGGGGGGCACCTATGTATCACTACTACTGGGGGGGCAGCTATGCATCACTACTACTGGGGGGGCACCTATGTATCACTACTACTGGGGGGGGCACCTATGTATCACTATTACTGGGGGGCAGCTATGTATCACTACTACTGGGGGCCAGCTATGTATAAACTACTACTACCTGGGGGGCAGTATCATCACTACTACTGGGGGGCAGCTATGCATCACTATATGGGGCCAGCTATTGTATCACTACTACTGGGGGCCAGCTATCTATCACTACTACTGGGGGCCAGCTATCTATCACTACTACTGGGGGCCAGCTATCTATCACTACTACTGGGGGCCAGCTATCTATCACTACTACTGGGGGGGGGCAGCTATGTATAACTACTACTGGGGGGCAGCTATGTATCACTACTACTGGGGGCAGCTATGTATAAATACTACTGGGGGGCAGCATCTATCTTACTACTGGGGGCAGCTATCATACTACTGGGGGGTGTATACACTATCTGGGGGGCCCTATCTATCACTACTACTGGGGGCCTATCTATCACTACTACGGGGGGGGCTGTTTTCTATCACTACTACGGGGGGCCAGCTATGTTTCACTACTATGGGGGGCAGCTATGTATACTTCTCTATTGGGGCAGCTATGTATTATTATCACTACAGGGGGGCTTATATTTATTATTAACGGGGGCATATATCTTTATAATGACGGGAGTTTATTACATATGTATATTATACACATGTATAATGCTGACCCACAGAGCTGACAATCAGTCAGGTTACCCCATACGATATCCCTAAATGACACAGTATACACTTTTTGGGGGTTTTTTGCGGGTGATTCTAAACATCCAACCTCCTCCATAACCCCTCCCCTAATAACTCCGCCCTAATAACCCCACCCCCCACTGGGCCGTGGAAAAATTGTCGTGCATCAAACCGGTCCCTGGTGGAAAAAAGGTTGGGGACCGCTGCTATACAGCACAGGGTTTTTACCTTTGGTTAAAAAATCCGGCATAATATGAAACATGTTGTATATTCCGCCGGATTCTGCTCAGATATGCTGTCGGCCCCGTACATTCAATGATGGCAAATCCGAAAACCGAACACGGCTTTTGTGCAAATCTGCACCAAAAAACGTGCTCCTGCAATGACAAAATTCTGTCAGATTTCTGACAGTATTTTGTCATATAATGAGTAGCCCTAGCCTTATTCTAATTAAAGGGGTTTTGCCACCATCTCATTTCATACCTCCTGTATCCAGCTCTTCAGCTCTGTGTGCTCAGAAGGGGGCGTGTGTGATTTGTTTGAATTGCATATCATGTGACCCAGCAGGATGACATCACCAGGACTTTCCTTTCTGTAGTCAAAGAAAGGTCTGTTTATTTAAAGCATTGTGAGTAGCCGAGAGGTTAAGTTTTTGCCTCCAGGCACAAGGGTCCAAGGTTCAAATCCCGGCAGGAACCAAACCTGTGTTTTGTTTTTTTCCTCTTTATAAATGCACAGACCTCAATGATGTTTCTTTTTATTTATTTGCACTGTTTGAGTAATTACTAAGGAGTACAGAGGACAGGAGTAGAATGACAGCACCTGGGGTTTGAACACTTAGTAGCGGGCCTGAGAGGGAGATGTCTGGCTTTGTGCGTTAGAGGAGACAAAGTGAAAAACAAGGGTCACAAAAAGGGAGCAGCTAAAAAAAAAAAGGTGCAAAATTTTTTAATAAAAAAGAAAGGGGGAAAAATGATTTTTTATTTCATTTGAAAGTTCCCACGTAAATTTTTACTTTGGGCCCAAAAAACCCTTTTAAACCGGGCCCTCCAATTTTTTTATGCAGCTGAAAAAACAGACCATTAGGAGCACCAATAGACTTACATTTTTTTGGATTGGCATTTTTTTAAAAGGACCCTTTCCCCTCAAATAAATTATTCGGGGGAATGTCAACTGCCAACCACGACTTATGATTGATTGAAAGGCCATTCACTTTTATAATAGTTGTCAGTACATGACCTGATTACCTGGGACAATGTGCTATGCGCAGGGCCAGGATAGGGGTTGGGGCGAAGGTAGGGGGAAAACCTAGGGTTTCCCTTTTCACCCCCGGGGGGGAAAAGGGGCGCAAAGGGTTTTTGGTGATTTGAATTTTACATTGGAAGGGAAGGTGTGGGGGCACCTTGTCCCACCCCGGGTTTAACCCGAAACCCCAAACAGGAAGAAAACCTTTAACGGGACAGTTGCAGTTTTCCCAGTAAATTTTAATTTTCAATTCTTCTCTATTTTTTCTTTAAAAGTGATGTCCCCTTATCCCCCTGCCCCCAAACTCATTTGCTTTGGTTTGTTTTCTGAAATTGAAATATGACGGTTTAGAGGTTTTTTGTCCTAAAATTGTAAAAGGCCCCTAAAGCCCCAACAAAAATTTGATTTTTCATTCTAAATTGCCATGGGAAAAGATGATTTTGCCCTTTTCAAGAAAAAAACTTAAAAAAAAAATGTTCGCAAAATTTTAAAAAAGGGGGGAAAAACAGAGGGGTTTTAAAAGCATTTCCCCCCAACAAAAAGCACAGGGGAAATCTGAAAATTTGTTTTCCCCAAAAACCACTTTCAATATTCCACAAAATTTCGCTCATTGTTAAAGTTTGCTTGAAGACTTTTTTGGGGAAAAACGTATAATTTTAGCTTTTAAATCTAAAAAATTTTTGGGGTTTTTTTTTGGGAAATTTTAATTTTTTTGTTTCTTTACGGTGCTTTTTTCGGGGGGGGGGAAAAGGCCGGGGTTTTCCCCTTTTTTATATTGCAGATCATTTTTTTGGGGCCCCTTTTAAAAGGGGGGAAAAAAAGGGGGAATTGGGGGAAAACCATAAGAAGTTTAAAAATCCCAAAAAAAAAGGCAAAAACCAAAAAAGGGGGTTGGGGAAAACTCCTTTTAAACCGGAAAGTCGTCTTATTTAATGTTTTTAAAAAGGGGGGCCAATTTTTGCCCTTTATTTTGTTTAAATTTTTCCCTAAAGGGGTTTTTCCCCACGATATAGACTTTGGGGGGCTTTTTTGCAAAAATAAGTTATTTCAAAGTCTGCAGAAGCGGTTAAACCACCTTTTGGGAACGAGCCCCCAAAGTGCCCGTCAGAAAAAAGGGACCCGGGTCAAAATTTTGGGGCCAAGACCCCATTGGGGGCCTTTTTGGGGGAGTTCGGGAGTAGGGCAAAACCCCTCCCGGGTTTTTATTTTGGCACCCCAAAAATAAAAAAGAACGAACTGTTTGCAAGAAAGCAGTTTTTCCCTTCTGGCCTAAAATTTTCAGGGCCTTTTTAAAAGTTTGTGCAGGTCCCAGAGGGTAAACATTTTTGAATTTAAGGGTTTTTGGGAGGGGGTAAATTAGGGGGCACGTATGGGGGGGGAACCTTTTATAAATTTATTTCCATTTTCCTTGGGGGAATTTTTCCACAGTTTTTATCTTCCCCAAAAAAAAGGTTTAAATTTTGGGTTTTTTTTTGGAACCTTTTAACTTTCTTAATCCAAAATTAAATTTCCCACAAAAATTTCAAAAATTTTAAGGGGAAAGGGTTTTAAAAGGGGGTTTTCCCCTTTCCCAACACGGTTTTACCCTGCCGGCTGGAAAAAGGGCCCGGGGTTTTTTGGGGGTTCCCATGTGGGGGGCTTCTCCTTCCCCATTCTGGGATTCAACTTTTTTTGGCCCCAAAAAATTTTTGGGGGGGGGAGTTAAAGGGGTTGGTTTCACATTTTTTTTTTTGGGGGGGCTTTTTTTTTTAAAAGGTTTTTTTGTTTGGGGGGGGCCTTTGCAATTTTGTTTTTTTAAGAATTTCCCCCTTAACCTTTTAAAACTATTTTTTGAATGGGTTTTCCCCTTCACCCTCCCTCGGTCGTTTTTAATCCGGTTTCGATTCTCCTGGTTTGGGCCCCAGCCAGGGGTTTGGCGCTTTGGTCGACCTGGGGGTTCCCTCGCAGTTAATCACGGGTAGGCCTGGATTTAAAAACTAAAAAACCCCACAAAATTTTTAAAAATAAAACCAAGAAAAAAGGGGGAAACCTTGGAAGTAGGATAAAATCAGTGTATTTGGAGACAACCCTTTTAAGCATGGGGAAAAACCTTTTCTCCCCAATTTCCTGGGCTGGTGGCCGGGCGAAGGATTTAAAAAAAAATTTTGGTTAAAAATTACCCTTTTTTAAAATATGGGGGAACCCCACAAGAAAAACATTTAAACCAAGAATTGGGCTTGGATAAAAAAAGGGAAAAGGGTTTTAAAAAACTTTGGGGAATTTTTATACAAATAACATAAAAAAATTTTTTGGAATTTAGGGACGGGGGAAAACCTTCTATTCCAAGTGGTGGGTTTTGAAAACAATTTGGGGGGAAAACTTTTTAACTATTTTAAATTTTTAAAAAAATTTTTTTTTTTTTAGGGGCCCTTTTTTCCAAAAAAACATGCAGGCAGAAAAAAGGCCCAGAAACCAGAAAGTTTTTTAAAAAAAAAAAAAGGACACTTTTAATTTTTAAAAAAATTTTAAATAAGATAAAGAAAAACAACCCCAAAAAATACAAAAACTGCGGGGGTTTTTTGGGAAAAGATGAAAATTTTAAAACCCCTTTTTTTTTAAAACCCCAAAACAAAAAGAAATTTTGGGGCAAGGGGAAAAAATTTTTTTTTCACCCAATTGGATTTTTCTTTTTAAAATTTTACCATCGTTTAAAAAATTAAAGCCCCCAATTCAAAGTCCTTTCAAACAAAAAAAAACTGGAAAAAGATGCAAAAGCGAAAAAGTCAATGGGAAAAAGGGGGGTAAAAGGGTTTTTTCCAAAGGTTGGTTTTCCCATATTCTGAAATTTTTTCAAAAGTTTTTTTAAAGCCCCTTTTCCCCTTTTTCCCAATTTTTAAATTTTTACCCAGTGAAAAAGGGGGTATTTTTGTTGGGGAAAAAATTTCGACGCAAAGGAAAAAAGGGTTACCTTGCTAGGTTTAAATTTTTTCGGCCGATTTCTTTTAAAAAACAAGGGACTTTAAGTTAAACCCCCTTGAAAAAATTATTAACCAAGAGAAATAAAAAAAAATCCCCCAAATTTAAATTTAAATTTTTGGGAAAGGTTGGCTGCACACCAAAAAAAAAAAAGAAAAAAAACCTTTATCATGAGGTTTTTCAAAAAGGGCCCAAGTAAAAAAACCCCCCAACCCCCCCTAAATTCCCAAGAAAAAAAGGGGGAAAATGGGGCTTTCCTATTTTCTTAAAAAAAAAATGTAATTCCCACCGTAGTTCATAGGAAAAATTATGACACTTTACAATTTTCCGACAGCAAAAATGTAATTAATGGAAAAATTCTTAACAAAACTTTTTTGGGAAAATAACAAAAAGTACCCCCCAAAAGGGTGTCCGCTCTCACCCACTCTAAGTTGCTTTGAAAAAAAAAAAAAAAAATATAAAGTTTTAAAGAAAAAACCCTGGAACCACCCCCCCCCTTTTCCCCACAAAACACAAAAATCTGAAACCATATTAAAACCCTTTGCCCACGTGTCCCCAACCCAAAGGCAAATTTTCGGCCCGGGGGGGTCAAACCGCTGTTTGCAGCAGGGGACAAAGTGTAGTTTGCGCTGTCAAAATTCCCGGTGTTTGTTTGCGTTTTAATGCCAAACCCAAAAAAAACACAAAAAAATAGCCCGGGGGGCGTTTTTGTCTCCGAATGAAACTTTTTCTGTTTGTTTTTTACAACTGAAAAAAATTTTAAAATGTCAATTCTTTCGGCGTCTGTAAAAATTTGAGATTAAAATACAATTTTTTGCGTTTGATGGTGGGCTTTTCATTTTTGTCTGGTGGTTTTGTTTTTCAGTTTTTGGGGATTATTTTTGGCATTTTAAGGGGGTTTAAAATTAACTTTAAAAAAAAACGCCCAAAAAAGACGGCGTTCGAACCCCCCCCTTGTGCCTTTCCCAGGCCCTTTGGTGTTTTTATAAAAGTTTGGATGTCGTTTTTCCAAATTCTCAATCTGTTTTTTTTTTTTTTTTAATTTTTATTTGGCTTTTTAAAAAAACAGGGTTTGTTTCATGGGGTCTGGGCCCTAAGACAGTCCTTTGTTGCCCCCCAGCTTCCAATAAAGGCCCCCCTTTAATTTTTTCAGGACCCTATTTGAAAAGGGGAAAGCTTTAAACTGGTTGTAGGGAAAAACCAACCAAAAAAGTCTTAGGGTTTTGTTCACTTTGAGTTTTTGTGATCCGTTTTTGGGAAAATCCGTTTTACGGTTCAAACCCAATTGTAGTGTGTTTAAACATTGAGTTAAAGGGGAGTTTTTTGGGGGCCCGATCCCTTTTTTAAAAGAGCCCCTCGTTTTTTCCCCTTTTTCCGCTTTAAAAAATTGACTTGCCCCAAATTTTTTTTGGGTTTTATGAAAAGTAAAAGAAAAACCATAGGGGGTAATGGAGTCCGCTTTTTGGCCTTGCCCAAAAAGTGCTCCACATTCCGGGTAGGTATCGCTGCGCTTTGAAAAACCTGAAAGGGATGCAAAAAACCCGCAGGGGACCCGGTTTGCGGGGGATCGCAGGTGAGCGGCTTCAGGTGGAGCGGGGGGACCGGGAGAAAAAATGTGAGCGGGTTTGGGGCGGGGACGGAAAGTGATTAAAGGGGGGAGGGCCGGGAAGGGAAAAATGGTGAAGTGAGGTCCCGGGGAGGAAGATGGGGGTTTGAAGTGAGGTGGCGGGCAGAAAAAAAAAAAAAAAGATGGGTTTAAAATTTTGGGTGCGGGGCAGAACAAACCCAGTGGAGGTGGGGTGGGGGGGCGGGGAAGATCGTGGGGTGGGGGTTTTGCGGGAAAGGACGATAAGTGGAAGGTAAAGGGTGCGGGCACCCCCGATCAGTGGGGTGAGGTGGGGAAAAAGGTGTTTCAGTGGAGGGGAGGTGTGGCAGGAAAAAATCGGGGAGGGTGGGTTTGGGGGGGCGGGAAAATCAGTGGAGGGTGGGGGGTGCGGGCCGGGGACGATCAGTGGAGGTGAGGTCGGGGAAAGGACGATCAGGGGGAGGTGAGGTGCGGGCAGGACGTTTCGGGGAAAGGGTGGGGCCGCGGGGCCAGGACGATCAGTGGAGGGGGAGGTGCGGGCAGGCCGATCAGGGAGGTGAGTGGCAGGGGCAGGACGATAAAGTGGGAGGGAGGTGCGGGGGGACGATGGTTTGAAGTGGGGTTTTGGGGGGGGACGGGGGGCGATCAGTGGAGGTGGGGTGCGGGAAAGGGACGATCAGTGGAGGTGGGGTTTTGCGGGCGGGGCGACAGGGGGAGGGAGGTGGGGGGCGGGAAACGATCAGGGGGTGAGGTGCGGGCGGAGATCGTGGGGTGAGGGTCCCGGGCAGGAAGATCAGTGGAGGTGAGGTGCGGGAAGGACGTCGTGGAGGTGGGGGGTGGGGGGCCGGGAAAGATCAGTGGGGTGGGTCCCGGGGGGGACAAATCAGGGGAAAAAGGTTAAAGGTGGGAGGAAAATCTTCCTGAAAAAAAAGCATCCGAAAAGGGGGGATGTGTAAAAACGCAGGGGGGAAAAAAAGTTTTCCAAAAGGAAATCCAAAAAAAAAGGTAACAACTGCTCCCGTTTTGGGTTCCCCCTTTTACGGAATGCGCTTTTTAAACTGCCCAAAAAACGGGGATCGAAAAAAGGGTTTCCCAAACGCCGTTTTGAAAAAGCCCTTAGAAAAAAACCCCAGTTTTCATACATAAGGCCCTTAGTGACCAAACTGCAGAAAAAGAGGTTTTTAAAAGGGAATTTTAACGCAAAAAAAGGGAAAGAAAAACCCCTTTTTTTTTTTTGGCTCCAAAAAGGGGAAATTTTCCAAGTCAAAAACAAAAAAAGCACTCAAATTAAAGGTGAAGAAATTTTAAAGTTTTCCTTTTTAAAACTAAAGGGAAAAAGGGTCCCCAAAAAGCATTTTCCCAATTTTTAAAGTAGGGTTTTATAGTCCTAACCCCAATATGAACCGTTTAGTAAAAAAAAAAAAAAAAAAGAAGGGAAAAAAAGAAACAAAAAAAAAGGGCCCATCTGAAAACGGTTTTTTTTTTAAAGTTTTTTTTTTTAAACAGAACCAGAAAGAGGGGGGAAATTATAAGGGGGTTTTGTTGTGTGGCCCCCAAGGGACACCAAAAAGGGCAGTAAAAATTTGGGCGGGCATAAAAACACTTAATTTTTTTTCCCCAAAAATTTCAAAAATAACATTTTTAACTTTTAAACACCACAAAAAGTAGTTGGGCCCCAAATTGGCCAAAGTACAATTTTTTTTAAAAATGAAAAAAAATTTTCCCCATTTCACTGCCTTGGAGGTTAAAATTATCAAATAAAAATTTTCCCCCCTTTTTTCCAAATTATTCAAACTTTCCCTTTATAAAGTTACAAAAAAAAGGGGTTTTTTAAAAAAAAATTCATTTTTTAAAGAAAAACCCTTTGTACTTGTTTTTGCCCCCCTTGAAATAAAAACTGGAAACAAGCTATTTTAACGGGCCCTGCTTTTTTCCCCGACTGTGCCCCTTTTTTCTGTAAGATGCTGGGTTTTCTTTTGTTTTTTTAATGCCCCAAATTTTGCAGTTTTCGCCAGAAGAGTCTTTTCAAAGGGGCCCTTCAGATTTGTAAAGTTTTTTTCCCAAAACCCCCCCACCCGGAGGCTAGCCCAACCCACCCCATTGAAAAAAACCTATTTTTTTGGGAATTACGAAAAGGAAAACTGTGAAAAAAATGTCGGTGGGGGGGGGGGGCTACCCTTTGGTGGGTGGAAAAATAACACCTGTTTCATGAAAAAGATTTAAGGGGTTTAAAAATGCCCCAAAAACTGCTGAATCAAAATTTAATAAGGGACAAAAGCGGGGAAAAAAAGCAGGTCTTTTTCACTGGGCCTTGTGCTGCCCTCAGAAAGGGGGGGGCATAACCCTATGTGACGGTTTCCCCTTTTTAATTTCACAACTTGAAGATCTAAAAATTCCAGAATGAAATACCAAACACTGAACAAAAAAAAAAAGAAAAATTTGGGCCCCCTTTCGTGATTAAATACCCAAAAAAAGCACGGTACCCCCGCGGAAAACAGCGGCTAGCATCCAGTTCACTTTTTTTGGGGCCCGATACAGAAAAGAAAACTTTAGAAAAAAGTGAATAAACATAATGTGGAAAAACCAAAGCACGTTTTAAATATCCCCAAAGGGATATAAAACAATCCCTCCACTAAAGGGATATAGTTTTAAAAAACTTAAAAAAAAACCGCTCTTACCTTTAAAGTAATAAAAACATTTTTCTTACTTTAATTAAAACAGGGGGGCGGAACTACCTAAACTAAAACTTGAGAAGAAAATAATTTTCTCACAATAAATCCCATTATCAGGACATAAATAAAATTAAAAATGTCCCAATTTCATTTAAAGTTATGTGACCCCATAAAAAAGTGATAGCAAAGGAAAAACCAATTTTTAATTAGACAACTTTCCCCCACCAACCCTTTCTTGTTACCAATGATCCACATATCCCATCATGCATTCCGATCTGGGAGAAACAACGCTCTACTTCCTTTAATAAAGCACTCAAAACATTCTCCATTTTCAATTTTCCAAAACTGCCCCCAAAAAGGAAAAAAAAACTAATAAAAAATTTTAGATTATTCCCCAGAAAATGACCCCCAAACTCTTGTTTGAGTGCCTTTGGGAAAATCCCGGTTTTAAAAATGAAAGGAAGGCACTTTTCTGCTGTGGTACAAACAAGGGCAGGAAAGTGGGGTGCCGGTCAAAAAGGTGGCACCCACATCTTTCAGAAGTTTATGGCATTTTTTCCCCTTTAAAAACAAATCTTACTAATCCCCAAAAAAGAAAATAAGCCAAACCTTTAAAAGGGGGTTGTCTACTTTCATTTATTCATTCCCTCGTCCTGTTTTTTCTTGGTTTCACTTTGAAATTTTAGGGGAGTGGGTTTTCGGGGTTTCCCCCCCCTAGGCTACAGGGAGAAGCCAGGGTTTTGTTGCTTTGCAAAAAAGGCTGGGGGCCTATTAACAGAGATTTAAAGGAAAATCCGTACCTGAGGAGCTGATTTCAGCCCATACAAGGGAAGAGTTTTCAGAATAGGTAGGCACCCCGTTTAAAGGAGACATAAATTTCCAAAAAATGATTTTTTTTGCAAACCTTTAAATAATTTAAAAAATCCTTTTTTGAGGGCCAAAAAAACCCTTTTTAAATCAATTAAAGAACGTAATACCAATTTGACATTTTCAAAAATCGGAAAGAAAATTTAAAATAAATTTTGCCATATTTAGAATTGGGGTTTTTAAAATTGGATTTATAGGTTTTGTGGTGGTTTTTCCTATCCAAAATTTTCTTTGGAAAAGGGCCCATTACTTTTTTGGGGGGTTGTTTTTTTCAAAATTTAAAAGGTTTTTTATAAAAAAATTTGGGTTTGCTTTTTTTATTTTTTTTGGGTTTTTTGGGTCTTCCCCCCAAAAAATTTTTTCTTTTTGCTCCTTGGTAACCCCGGCCCACCACCTTCCTCATGGTTTTTTTTCGGGAAGGGGTTTTTCAAACAACCCGGTTTCCCGAGAAAAAAGTTCCAGGGTTTGGAAGGGATAGGTAGGGGGAGTATAAAGAGGGGGAAAAAAATTTCAAGTCTCTTCTTTTCCCGACAGACATTGTCAAAGGTTTAAACCCTTTTTAAGTTTCCGGGCCCCCCATGGGGGTTTCCCTTTTAAAGGGGAGGTTAAAAGGGGGGCAAAGGGGTAAGTTAAATGAAAAAAGGGATTAAATAAAGTATACTTTATTTTTTTCCCTGATTTTTAAAATTTTTTTTTACAAATTTTGGCCCTTCACGGCTTATGTGATTGGAAATAACCCCTTTAAATAATGGAAATTTAACAAATAAAAGGAAAAAAAAAAATAAACAAAACCTTAGGTTTTGGGTTTATGACCAACATCTCTTTGAAAACCCCTCCCCAATTCCTTAAATTTAGTTGAAAAAATTAAAAAAAAAAATGTTTTTGGCAATTGGGAATTTTCCCCTTTCTTCGGAAAAAAGTGGGGGAAAAAAGGGAAAAAGTAATTACTGTGGGTTAAAAGAGTCGACTTGGGTTTTACTCCTTAGGGGTGTTTCCCCAAAGGTTATTCAAAGGCGGATTTTGGCCTTGCCTGCAAATCCGGAATTAATAAGGGGGGGCCCCCCGGGGGGGGGAAAAAGGGGGGCCGGGGGGGGCGCCGCTCCCCGGGGCCCCCAAAAACTTTTCAATTAAACCCCTTTCCGGCGCTTAAAGCGGGCCCTTAAAAAAATTTATTCCTTCCCAATTTTCACTTTTCTCCCCCGCGGGGGGAAAAAATTTGCCCACGGGGGGGAACACGGTTTTCCCCTTTTTAAAAAAGACAGTGGTTTTTTCCGCAAATTTTTCCCACGGATTACCGGCCGTTTCTGCCCCAAAAAGCAAACCGGCCCCCCGGCGGGATTACGGCGTCAATCCGGTGGGAAAAAAATAAACCCTGGAACCCAGCGGGCCTTTATTAATAATGCATAATTTTGGTATGCTAAACGGAAAAATACAAAAAAATTTTTCAAGCTCCCAAAGGGCCCCTGTAATGTGGGCCCAAAAAAGCTTAGGGGCACAGAAGAGGAAAAGAATAAGGATGGAAAATTAAAAAGCCAGCTCTCCATTTTCCCTTTAGGGTGTAGCTGGCACTTGGCAGAGACAATGGCACTAGCACAGGGAGCTTCAGCATGCACCTTCACATTGCCCTGTTCAGCAACATACAGATGGTGGCACAGCTCTGACAGCTCTGCCCAGGTACCCTAACTACCCTCCAAAGCCCTTCAACAGCACTTTAAAGAGACCCTGTCACATAGGTTATGCCTCCCTTGCTGAGGGCAGAATAAGCGAGTGTCAGACCTGCTGTTTCCAGCGCTGTGTCCCTTATTCTGTAAGATGCTGGAGTTTTTGTGTATTTAATGCTCAAATCTGCAGTTTTCAGCCAGAAGAGTCATTCGAAGAGCCTTCAGAGTGTCAGTTTTTTTTCAAACCCCGCCCATCTGAGGATAGCCCCGCCCACCCCAACTGATAAACCTATTACTTTGAATAGGTAGATACATATGAATAACTGTCAGTGGGTGGGGCTAGCCTTTAGTGGGCGGGGCTAACACTCATGAATAAGATTTGAGGGATAAATGCTCTAAAACTGCTGCATCTTACAGAATAAGGGGCACAGCGCTGGAAACAGCAGGTCTGACACTAGCTTGTGCTGTCCTCAGCAAGGGGGGGGGGGGGCATAACCTATGTGACAGGTTCCCTTTAAGAGCAACCATAATGCTGATGTGGCCCTCGGTGAAAATAAGTTTCTTCAGTTTTGAATCTATCCCTTTCCCAACACTTTTGTGCTCTCCATTGTCACTTTCTCATTCCTCCCCCCATCTAGTTTAAAAAATGTAAAATAAAGAATTCAACACAAGATTGTGAAGTAATATAACATATTAATGAGAAGAAATGGCAGTAAGGTCTCGCTCACATCATACAAAAACCCTACACCGAATGTATGTGGTCGAATACCTGTTCTCTTGCTCCTATATACATTATTTGTGGGACCATACACTGTAGTAATATAGTGATTCTATCATTTTTGCTGGGATTTTTAATGACAGTCTTTAAATTTCCCTCAAAGCAAAAGTAATTCCTTATATTGATAAGGATAAATGTGGACGATAAACACATGCAAAAAAGCAAAAGCCACAATCATTGCAGACACTGGCCATAATTTCTATGGCTCCTCAATTCTTTTAAGGGATAGGAATCACATTTTATCACAAGAACTTAGAAGAAACCCCTGAGATGGAAAGTTGTTCCCCTGTCAAATTACGGAGAAATCCATGGTCCTAGGGAAGCTTCGATAATAAAACCGTCCATATGTGGACAGTGAAGTCCATGTTTGGTAGGTGGACACACAGAGCCGTCCTAACAGCATTATGGGCCCCTGGGCAGAACACTGCAGTGGGCCCTGTCCAAATACATGACACTAGGTTATGCCTGTAATCACCCCCAATCACGCCTCTTATGTCTGGACACCGGCAGCCTATAAGACTAATTGGCAGGGCAGAGCACCTTTGGCTCCCTTCTCCACCATGGTTTTTAACTCTGCACATCCTAAAAACACACAAACAGTAAAATAAGCAAAGCAGGGAACCAGGGTATGTTTCTTGTATTCCTGGAACAAGCATATCCCACTTGGGGCCCCTATACTTGAGGGGCCCCTGGGCAACTGCCAATTGTGCCCAATGCAAAAGATGGCCCTGTGGACACATGCATGAACATTTACATCATTGGAGCCAGTCTTTCTCCTAAGCTTTTCCATTTAGCATTGTGTTGGTTTGCTGTTAGCAATACCACCACTATGGAGAGAGCTCAAAAGGAGAAGAAAAAATTGTGAGCAGTGGAATAGTGAAGTCTACTAGTCTAAAAAGGAATCAAAAACTAATACAATCAGAAGAAAAAATATCTATAAAATCATGATTTTTATTAATGCAGAAAAATCTAAAAATAAAAATAACATAACATGTTAAAAATACAGAAAATGGGGAAAAGACAGTACCAAAGGGATAATACACTCAATTAAACATAATGATAATATCAATCCATACTAACATGATCCAAATATACACAATATATAAGAAAAGTACATCAAAAAGTATAATATACACAGATATAAAATACACTGCATATATTAAACATACATATAGGGAACATACATAAAGTGCAAGTGCAATAAATAGTAAGGGCCACATGTATGAATCCCGCCGGGTCGAGGCGCCGTTTTCCGCCAGTTTTCCGGCGGAATCTGGGGCGCTGATTTATTTCGGGCCGGGCGGTGTGGCGCTCTAAACATATCATGTAATTCCGCCGCGCCCGCCAGCGTATGAGGCGAAGTGCGGGGACATGGGCGCTTGTTGTGGGCTGCGCCAAAGCTCTCCGTCCGAGGAAGTGCACTGACAGTATAAAGGGCGACAGAGCTTTTGGCGAGCTAGCGTGGGCTCGTCAGCTGGGCCAACAGAATAGGATCGATAAAGCCCCATTCTAGCCTTTGGAGGAGTGTGGACCATCATATCAAAGGCGGACAGTCAAAATACAGTAAAAGGCGGGAAAAACGAGCTGATTGTTGAACAGCGGGGGCTCGTCCAGCTTAGCCAATCAGAGCGCGAGCTACCTTCTCATAGAGTTAAGGGGAAAAGAAATTCTGAGCGCGCTCTGTGATTGGCTAATTTCAAAGAGCCGCCGTAATTTGGACCAATGGGAGAGCGAGCGACGCTCCTATGGGTTTTGTAATGCAATCTGAAATCCCGCCTTTGAATATGATTGGTCCATTTTTCTCCATAGGCTAGAATGGGGCTTTGTCGCTCCTATTCTGATTGGTCAATTCATCCATAGGATAGAAAGGGACATTGTCGCTCCTATTCTGATTGGCTGGTTATTAATGCCGACCAATGAAATAGCTTAAACAATTTGGGGAATTAATGTATTTTCCTGCAATTCTCTCTATAGGCAATTCCCTTATGTAGCGCCGTCTCGCGACAAACGCGTTGTTCGGGTTTTTAACTGCTTTATTTTTATACAATTGTTCTGCTTTATCTGATCATTGTAAAATTTCACTTAATAAAAATAATTTTTTTTTAATTTAATACCCCTATCATGCCGCAACGGCGCTGAGCGCCGAGATTTCAGTTGCGGCCCATCTCCCCCATAGACTTATAATGGGAGAAGTAGCCCTCCGTTCTGATTGGCCTGGGATAGCCACAAGCTCCCGCTAGCATCACCAAGCAGTCTTTCTTTCTCTGTCTTTTGTATGTATTTTGAATTATCCCGCCGTGGATTCTGATTGGTCAATCCTTCCCCATAGGTTTTAATGGTTCACTGTCGCTCCTATTCTGATTGGCTGGTTTATGCCGACCAATGAGAATAGGTTTCAGAATTTGAATTACTGTATTTCCCGGCAATTTCCAATATTATATTTCTTGATATTGTGCCGTTCTAGAGTTTGGAAAATGTTTTTTTTTTTTTTTATTATGTGTATTTTGTACATTCAGCTCTTTTCTGACACTGTTTTCCGCCTTTATAAAGGCGACTTTTTCGGGAATCACACTCCTGCTGCACGGAGCGGAGCGCTGAGACTTCTGTCGTGATCTTCTATCTGCTTCCTCGCATGTTCCGATCCTGCTTCACTTCGCCTCGGCCGGAGGATTTAGACCAAAAAAAACCAGGTTTGCTTGTCGGAGCTGCCGAGCGCCGCGATTTGGCGAGCCGCGATGGTACATGCCTCGGACTATACGAGCGCGCCGCGTCCCCGCCCCGGAACGCCTACACCCGCGCCCCCACTGCCCGCCCCTTCATGCGGGCCGCAGCCGAAAGTGCCGAACGCTGCGTCCGACAGCGGGATTCGGGCTGGGAGGCGCAGTGTACGCCAGAAAACTGGCGTAAAGCCCCTTCATACATGTCGCCCCAAATCCCTAATAGTGAGTCACCAAAATTTCATAATAGAGTATACCTAAATCAAAGAACATGATAGATGGAATCAAAAAATGATAATAATCCAACACTATTACCCAAAATGATAGCTGCCACACAAGCTCCCTACGCGCGTTTCGCACCAGTGGCTTCTTCAGGGGAGTATAACCATGAATCTAAATAAGGTCCTTTATATAACAAGCCCCATTCTAGCACAAACATACACACCTATAGTGCATCTTCGGCGCTTCCTGCCGCTAACCGAACGGACATCCGGACGCCGAGGAGAGGCGTCATCATAGCGTGACAAACAATGCGTCCCATAGTCTAAAAAGGACACTATGATGGACCTCCATCTGACAACAGACCTCTAAATATGATGAATGTGTTTAGCATGTATGTCAGGAGTTTTGCCCAATATGGTATCCATATGAATAAAACATAATGTGAATGGCGCCCAATTCCTGAAATTGTTTCTACTCGCAACCTACAAACTAAACAAATTCTGAACCAGACGGTCATTGGCTGCAACATGATCTTGCTGTACCCTGTGAAGACGAGATAACCCCCAACTTCCCTAGAGACCTGACCGTTAATACTGATGACACTGGAACTTGCAGCTGTCACATTGCGAGGCTGCTATCTATATATGCTGGTAAATTATTGTATAACTTGCGACATATATGAGTCCACTTAGATGGATCTACGCGGCCTTCCCTATAATCCAATTAACTCTCCAGGCTATAAACTGCTTTTATGTACTCATCAGCTGCGGGACGAGGGAGGACATAGATCTTTGCCATTGCCCTCCTTCTACCTGATACATCCTGGAGTCCTAACAATTCTAGGTTAAGTTATGGGCTCTCCGTTGCTATCTGCCCCCATGAAAAATGGCTGCCAGTGGAGGATCGCTATTTATTGGAGCACCTTCACAGAGGGTTATAAGCCGCTCCTCACTGAACTGGAAAACAATGAGAGCGGACTGCATAATTACTCTTTGCCGATGTCTTGTGTACGCCATGACGCTCTGTAGTTCCTCTTCATTGCATTGTAAAATGAGTTGGCAACCAAAGAGGGGAAAATAGAGCAAAAAGCAGCAAATTACAAAGTAATAAAAGGTAAGAAACATGATGAATGATGATGGAGACTTGGTATCTTCACTGCATTTACCGACGTGATGAGCTACAAGCGGAGAGTGACCTACAGAGACTGCAGCCCCTCCAACACTGGGCATTAGGTATTCATGAGAGTCGTCTGCTGGAAAGCCGGGGTTCTCTGTGCTCCATGTACCATTCAGCAATGCTTTGGGGGTGAGGGCCTCATCTACAATGTCAGAATGAAATATGTTTCATGGAAAGAGGTGGCTCTATGAGCTGCAAGGTCTCCTCTGCTGGAGGGTCATCAGGAACATTACAGAGCCCTGCACGCCTCGGCCTCCCAGTGTGTAACTAAAAATGATTACACAGACAAATTACACCAAGAAGCAGTCTGACTGGGGGGTCACACATACATTATATATGCAGCAGGAGGCGAAGGATACAGGCAGCAGCAACGTCCAGAGAGGAAGGACAGGGGGCACACACATCCCAGGCAGAAATGAGCAACAAATTGTTTTCTCTCTCAGCATGCAACTGAAACCTTGCTGGATGTAGTCGATGTAAAATCTATGCTCGGCCTGCAGACCCTCAACTCAGAACAGCCCTTTTCTGCAAGGACGCCATTCACAACCTGCCCTTCTACTAGGTCTACTCCACTCACAACCTGCCCTTCTACTAGGTCTACTCCCCTCACAACCTGTCCTTCTACTGTCTACTCCACTCACAACCTGCCCTTCTACTGTCTACTCCCCTCACAACCTGCCCTTCTACTAGGTCTACTCCCCTCACAACCTGCCCTTCTACTAGGTCTACTCCGCTCACAACATGTCCTTCTACTAGGTCTACTCCCCTCACAACCTGCCCTTCTACTAAGTCTACTCCCCTCACAACCTGCCCTTCTACTAGGTCTACTCCACTCACAACCTGCCCTTCTACTAGGTCTACTCCCCTCACAACCTGCCCTTCTACTGTCTACTCCCCTCACAACCTGCCCTTCTACTGTCTACTCCCCTCACAACCTGCCCTTCTACTAGGTCTACTCACCTCACAACCTGCCCTTCTACTAGGTCTACACCGCTCACAACCTGCCCTGCTACTAGGTCTACTCGCCTCACAAACCTGTCCTCTACAGTCACTCACTCACAACTGTCCTTCTACTAGTCACTCCACTCACAACCTGCCCTTCTACTAGGTCTACTCCACTCACAACCTGCCCTTCTACTAGGTCTACTCCACTCACAACCTGCCCTTCTACTAGGTCTACTCCACTCACAACCTGTCCTTCTACTAGGTCTACTCCACTCACAACCTGCCCTTCTACTGTCTACTCCCCTCACAACCTGCCCTTCTACTAGGTCTACTCCACTCACAACATGTCCTTCTACTAGGTCTACTCCACTCACAACATGTCCTACTAGGTCTACTCCCCTCATAACTTGCCCTTCTACTAGGTCTACTCCACTCACAACCTGTCCTTCTACTAGGTCTACTCCACTCACAACCTGCCCTTCTACTAGGTCTACTCCCCTCACAACCTGCCCTTCTACTAGGTCTACTCCACTCACAACATGTCCTTCTACTAGGTCTACTCCACTCACAACATGTCCTACTAGGTCTACTCCCCTCACAACTTGCCCTTCTACTAGGTCTACTCCACTCACAACCTGTCCTTCTACTAGGTCTACTCCACTCACAACCTGCCCTTCTACTGTCTACTCCCCTCACAACCTGCCCTTCTACTGTCTACTCCCCTCACAACCTGCCCTTCTACTAGGTCTACTCCACTCACAACCTGCCCTTCTACTAGGTCTACTCCCCTCACAACCTGTCCTTCTACTAGGTCTACTCCACTCACAACATGTCCTTCTACTAGGTCTACTCCACTCACAACAAGTCCTACTAGGTCTACTCCCCTCACAACCTGCCCTTCTACTAGGTCTACTCCCCTCACAACCTGCCCTTCTACTAGGTCTACTCCACTCACAACCTGCCCTTCTACTGTCTACTCCCCTCACAACCTGCCCTTCTACTAGGTCTACTCCACTCACAACCTGCCCTTCTACTAGGTCTACTCCACTCACAACCTGCCCTTCTACTAGGTCTACTCCACTCACAACCTGCCCTTCTACTGTCTACTCCACTCACAACCTGCCCTTCTACTAGGTCTACTCCACTCACAACCTGCCCTTCTACTGTCTACTCCCCTCACAACCTGCCCTTCTACTAAGTCTACTCCACTCACAACCTGCCCTTCTACTAGGTCTACTCCACTCACAACCTGCCCTTCTACTAGGTCTACTCCACTCACAACCTGCCCTTCTACTAGGTCTACTCCACTCACAACCTGCCCTTCTACTAGGTCTACTCCACTCACAACCTGCCCTTCTACTAGGTCTACTCCACTCACAACCTGCCCTTCTACTAGGTCTACTCCACTCACAACCTGCCCTTCTACTAGGTCTACTCCACTCACAACCTGCCCTTCTACTAGGTCTACTCCACTCACAAGCTGCCCTTCTACTGTCTACTCAACTCACAACATGTCCTTCTACTGTCTACTCCCCTCACAACCTGCCCTTCTACTAGGTCTACTCCACTCACAACCTGCCCTTCTACTAGGTCTACTCCACTCACAACCTGACCTTCTACTAGGTCTACTCCCCTCACAACCTGCCCTTCTACTGTCTACTCCACTCACAACCTGCCCTTCTACTGTCTACTCCCCTCACAACCTGCCCTTCTACTAGGTCTACTCCACTCACAACCTGCCCTTCTACTAGGTCTACTCCACTCACAACATGTCCTTCTACTAGGTTTACTCAACTCAAAAAAAAACCACTCCAATTCTTTGGGGCTTGTGAACAGCTCAATGGCTGAACAAACAGAACCCATACTAGCAACTTTGCCATTTATGCTGCTGGGAAAAAGATCACATGTGCAGCAATGCCCTCTATAGGTCTACTCCCCTCACAACCTGCCCTTCTACTAGGTCTACTCCCCACATACCGCCCTTCTACTAGGTCTACTCACTCACAACCTGCCCTTCTACTAGGTCTACTCCCCTCGCAACCTGCCCATCTACTAGTCTACTCCACTCACAACCTGCCCTTCTACTAGGTCTACTCCACTCACAACCTGCCCTTCTACTAGGTCTACTCTACTCACAACCTGCCCTTCTACTAGGTCTACTCCACTCACAACCTGCCCTTCTACTAGGTCTACTCCCCTCACAACCTGCCCTTCTACTGTCTACTCCACTCACAACCTGCCCTTCTACTGTCTACTTCACTCACAACCTGCCCTTCTACTGTCTACTACCCTCACAACCTGCCCTTCTACTAGGTCTACTCCACTCACAACCTGCCCTGCTACTAGGTCTACTCCACTCACAACATGTCCTTCTGCTAGGTCTACTCAACTCAAAAAAAAACACTTCAATTCTTTGGGGCTTGTGAACAGCTCAATGGCTGAACAAACATGAACCCAGTAGCTAGCAACTTTGCCATTTATGCTGACTGGGAAAAAGATCACATGTGCAGCTAATTGCTAGAGCAAGATGAAAAACTGCACACCAACTTTAACACCTATTCACACCAGCATGCAGAAAATCCGCAGTATAATGCATGGGGAGATTGCACAGATGCAAAGTAACCAATGAAACAATCACTCATACAACTCAGGCATGAGGGAGGTGGTTTCCGGTACTACAATTGCATATAATAAGGCGATACAAAAGTGTGCCATAAATATAGATACGTGTGGTACACAATGCTGGCTTACAACCTATTAGTGACACCTATACTATTAGACCAGGCGGGCAGCCCAGCATTTTCCAAGTGTCCAACACAACACTGGCACACTCTGCTGGGTTCATGTTTGTTCAGCCATTGAGCTGTTCACAAGCCCCAAAGAATTGGAGTGTGTTTTTTTTGAGTAAGTAATGTCCCATTTTCTGTATGTTTTTTCTGTAAAGTTGTTAGTGTAGGGACTCACAAGACATGAGGAGCCGTGAAGAGGCTTGTGAGCTTGTGTCATGGGGCCCCATTACCTACTAATACCTCATATTTAATATTTTTCCAGTATGCCCTTTTTTATTTGCCCAACAGTGCTGGGGAGCAGAGTGTGTCAGTGTTGTGTTGGACACTTAGAAAATGCTGGGCAGCCCCCCTGGTCTAATAGTAAAGGTGTCACTAATAGGTTGTAAGCCAGCGTTGTGTACCACACGTATCTATATTTATGGCACACTTTTGTATCGCCTTATTATATGCAATTGTAGTACCGGAAACCACCTCCTTCATGCCCTGAGGTTGTATGAGTGATTGTTTCATTGGTTACTTTGCATCTGTGCAATCTCCCCATGCATTATACTGCGGCTTTTCTGCATGCTGGTGTGAATAGGTGTTAAAGTTGGTATGCAGTTTTTCATCTTGCTCTAGCAATTAGCTGCACATGTGATCTTTTTCCCAGTCAGCATAAATGGCAAAGTTGCTAGCTACTGGGTTCATGTTTGTTCAGCCATTGAGCTGTTCACAAGCCCCAAATAATTGGAGTGTGTTTTTTTGAGTAAGTAATGTCCCATTTTCTGTATGTCTACTCAACTCACAACCTGCCCTTCTACTAGGTCTACTCCACTCACAACCTGCCCTTCTACTAGGTCTACACCACTCACAACATTCCCTTCTACTATGTCTACTCCACTCACAACATGTCCTTCTGCTAGGTCTACTCCACTCACAACATGCCCTTCTTCTAGGTCTACTCCACTCACAACATGTCCTTCTGCTAGGTCTACTCCACTCACAACCTGCCCTTCTACTAGGTCTACTCCACTCACAACATGTCCTTCTGCTAGGTCAACTCCACTCACAACCTGCCCTTATACTAGGTCTACTCAACTTACAACCTGCCCTTCTACTGTCTACTCCACTCACAACCTGCCCTTCTACTAGGTCTACTCCACTCACAACCTGCCCTTCTACTAGGTCTACTCCACTCACAACCTGCCCTTCTCCTGTCTACTCCACTTACAACCTGCCCTTCTACTGTCTACTCCATTCAGAACCCGCCCGTCTACTACGGTATGTCTACTGCACCCACAACCTGCCCTTCTACTGTCTACTCCACTCACTACCTGCCCTTATTCTAGGTCTACTCCACTGATAACCTGTCCTTCTACTAGGTATGTCTACTCCACTCACAACCTGCCCCTCTACTTTGTCTATTTCATGCACTACCTGCCCTTCTACTACAGTATGTCTATTCCACTCACTACCTGTCCCTCTACTATGTCTACTCCACTCACTACCTGCCCTTATACGGTTTACTCCACTCACTACCTGCCCTTATACTAGCACTACTCCACTCACAACCTGCCCCTCTACTATGTCTATTCCACTCACTACCTATCCCTCTACTATGTCTACTCCACTCACTACCTGCCCTTTTACTGTCTACTTCACTAACAACCTGCCCTTATAGTGTATCTACTCCACTCAAAACCTGCCCTTCTACTATGTGCACTCCACAGATAGTTTTCCTTCCATGTCTACTACACTCATAACCCGCCCTTCTACTGTGTACTCCACTCAAAAACCTGTCCTTCAATTACATGTTCTCCACTCATAAATTACTCTTTTACTATGTATACTCCACTCATAATCTCCCCCTTCCATTATGTGTACTCCACTTCCCTTAACCTCCTCTTCTACTGTGTGCTCTCTACTCATAACCTGCTCTTGTACAAAGAGTACTCCACTCATAAACTGCCCTTCTACTGTGTGCAACCTGCTTATAATCTTTGTTTTTTTAACTATATGTCCTTCACTCATAACCTGCCCTTCAACTCTGTGTGCTGCACTCAAACTCTTAAACCTGCCTTTCTACCATGTGTACTCCAGTCATATTCTGCCCTTTTGTTATTTGTAGGTCATTCATAATTTTCCCTTCAACTATGTGTACTGCACTCATAATCTGCCCTTCTTGCATATATACTCAATTTATAACCTGCCCTTCTAGTGTGTGTACTCCAACCATAACCTGCTCTTCCAGTGTGTGTACTCCAACCATAACCTGCTCTTCTAGTGTGTGTACTCCAACCATAACCTGCCCTTCTAGTGTGTGTACTCCAACCATAACCTGCCCTTCTAGTGTGTGTACTCCAACCATAACCTGCCCTTCTAGTGTGTGTACTCCAACCATAACCTGCCCTTCTAGTGTGTGTACTCCAACCATAACCTGCCCTTCTAGTGTGTGTACTCCAACCATAACCTGCCCTTCTAGTGTGTGTACTCCAACCATAACCTGCCCTTGGTATCCTTCATTTATTCCTTTACCTTCTTCTTGATATACTCCAGACATCCCATGCCCTTCCTCTTGGCATACTCCAATCATTCCTTGCCTCTCTTGGCATACTCCAGCCATCCCATGCCTTTCCTCCATGCCCTGGCTTTTGGCTTAGTCATTCTCTGCCTTTCCTCTTGGTATATGCCATTTGTATCCCACCCATCTTCCATAATCAGGTTTTTATATCTGGGTTGCGGTTTTTACATCTACATCGTTATCAGACTCTATAACAAAGTAATAATGATGAGACTTAAATACATCACGATTTGTAAGTAAACTCCAGCCTGTCAGACACATTTTTCTTGTCGGTTTTTGCTCATGCCTGAAGCCAACATAACAGCAGCCGCATTACTGGAGAAGACATAAAGATAATTAAAAGCTGAAGACAGGCGCAGGACGAGCACGTATTATACCGGGAAGATTATCATAACGCTAAGATAAATGCAAAGCACAAGACAAAAAACAGATGTTCCTCCATAAAGGAGCCTTAAACTACAGGTCCGACCCTTGGGACAGATGACAAGAAAATGGGTCACATGACACGCCCCTGCAATGGAACCATCAATGACCTATAGCCTTGTTTTTAGGAAATCTGGGCGACAAACAATATGGCTGCCATTACAACCACTAATGGCTGTTCAGCCCCCTTGAGCTTTTCAACCTTTTGCCACATTTTAGGCTTCAAACATAAAGATATACAATTTTAATTTTTTGGTGAAGAATCAACAAGTGGGACACAATTGTGAAGTGAATGAAATTTATTGGATATTTTAAACTTTTGTAAAAAATAAAAAAAAACTGAAAAGTGGGGCGTGCAAAATTATTCGGCCCCCTTAAGTTAATACTTTGTAGTGCCACCTTTGCTTGCAAATCTGGCTTTAAACTTCTCCACAACAGAATCACGGACCTGCCTGGTGTGTTCCTTGGTCTTCATGATGCTCTCTGCGCTTTAAACAGAACCCTGAGACTATCACAGAGCAGGTGCATTGATACGGAGACTTGATTACACACACACAGGTGGATTATATTTATCATCATCAGTCATTTAGTCATTGGATCATTCAGAGATCCTCACTGAACTTCTGGAGTGAGTTTGCTGCACTGAAAGTAAAGGGGCCAAATAATCTTGCACGCCCCAGTTTTCAGTTTTTTATCTTTTACAAAAGTTTAAAATACCCAATAAATTTCGTTGCACTTCACAATTGTGTCCCACTTGTTGTTGATTCTTCACAAAAAAATTAAAATTTGATATCTTTATGTTTGAAACCTGACATGTGGCAAAAGGTTGAAAAGTTCAAGGGGCCAAATACTTTCGCAAGGTACTGTAGCTTTGCAATGCTACAGAAGACAGATCTACCTCTTCAGATTCTAGGACTTGCGGGTAACCACCCCATCCCCATCATATTTGTTGTCACACAACTTTCTCAAGAATAGTTAACGTTAGGCAACAGATTAATAGAATTCTTAGCTTCTTGACAGAAGACGAATTTCTAAGATTTACAGGTATTTGGATTTCTTCTGCATCAGGCATGACTAATCCACGGAAGATGAGGCTTTCTGCGGATGTAAGACGCCAATCAGCCAGTACGGGGGTAATTACCTGGTGTCACATATTACACTCCATACAGTAACGTCAAAACTTAAGGATCATTATGTAAATGTAAACGGCGCAGGAACTTCGTTTATCCGAATAGTTAATTATTTTGCTGATGATTTATGGAAATATTTGATAATTTATGATAATGTTGTCGCTGCTTACGGTTTTAATATATCTTAATGCCTCGCACTTCTCAACATCTTTTATTAACGCAGCTGTCAGGGCGTCAGGAGCTGAGATATCAGGGCGACAAGTTCATAAATTATTAAGTAGAACATCAATGTCAAGCAGAGAAAAAAATGGCGGCCGCCGTTTGGATCCCTGCTGTCAGAGAGTAGAGGAACGGTTTATGATGTACCTGTAGGGGGCACTTGTCCTCGCTTTAGTGGTTAGCGATGCGCTGATATACATTTTTCTCTGGGCTCTCGAGAAAGATGGAGCATTGACAGCCATCAAGCAATACTCATGGCTGGTTCCCAAGCCTCCACTCCTCCTTCATACTTTCCACCTCTATTCACTATTAAGGCTAAATTGAACAATGTTACTTGTGACTCCTTTGTGCAGTGCATTGTGGTAATTAACCATAAGATGGGCACTAATTCCAAGTTGTAAACCGTCAATTTTTTAAAAACATTTTTTGCTCGTTATGTTACTAGAGTCTATAAGGAGCAACTTTTCTTCTATAGAGCTGAACTTGGTTTGCACCTGACCTTGGTGGTAACCTTGGACACAACTCAATTATATATGTGCCCCCTTCCACATTATTACAAGCTCTTGGGAAATATCTATATTATAACAGATATTTGAGCCCAGCGGCCATTGATTTGGTCAGAAGCTGTAACTGCTCCACCGCCTGCTAATGACAGGATAATTATGACATCACTAATAATCCCTGCATTGGATCATGTATCATAGATCACATGACAGTGTAACCCTGGATAAAATCTATTCCCCCCCCCCCCCCTCTCCTTCATTAACTGTTAATGAGAATATAGAAATAGTGGTAACAAAAATGGAATTTTCCTCTCCCCAATTACATGATCCTGCGCGGCTGCAGCCACGGCACCGTCATCCAGTGTAGAGCATGTATCTAGATATCCAGAAGGGGGTAACATGCCTAATGACTGCAAATACATTGGCTTTATTTGGGATCTGATAAATCAGAAATCACAGGATCAGAAACAGAAGACGAAGCAGACACAATGAATGTTTAGCAAAATAAGATTTTTTCCTCAAAGCTCCTGATTGTATTCAGTATATTCTTCATATTTTGTTATAAGTTTTGACAGGTCCTAATAATGCTGGATCAAAGGAAGGTTCCTATAGTTATAAATACGAGGAAGAAGTGTTGGACCATTCTGTAAATAACATGCTCCCCCTTATAGATGGCAAAGGATATCACATTATGGTCTCCACATCCAATTCACAATGTCACACAGCAGAGCTGGACCGTACCATCTAAGGCCCCATTCACAGCTTGTTTTTTTCATGTGCTAAACGTACATAATTGAATAGATTAAAAAGGTATTCAAACGTATAGGACTATGGAACCATACACTATAGTGGGAAAATAGCTCAAGTGTGCATGTCCGTATAAGTTTTTTGTGAAGGATAGAAAAGTGTAGACTATCATGCTTTTTTGTCCGTTTTCAAAAACATACACAAGATGTATACTTTTTTTTAGTATGGTTGTAAATGGAAAACATGCAAACACAAAGCTTTATGCTATGACAATGATTAACGTTCAACATGTCGGGAGCGGAATTGAAGACTTTTTCCAAACACATTGATTTGCAGAGGAGAAAACAGATTCTATCTGCTCTGAATGCACACTGGTCGGCATTTGAGAACAGGAAGTGACGTCACCACAGGTCGGACTGCCCGCAGCTTGAGAACAGAGTGTGTTATCTCTAACAAACAAAGGAGTTTAATTACTTGTTGAATTGGATCTCTAAAGCTCTTTGTACTATAGATTATTTCTCCTGCTCTCAAGTCAGTGCAATTAGATGAGCTGTGAATAGGAGCTGATATGCTAATCATTACTATAGAACCACCCACAGTCTGACCATGAAGAGACAGGATGCATGAATGTAAAACTGCCTTGGCTCTGTGAAACAGCATGGTGAGACAACCTCTTTGATAAACATTAAACCTTCCTCTCTGACACCCCCATCGATCTGCCCACTATGTATGTTTTTTTTCCAGACAAAAATAAACAGAAATGGATGCAACTCTTTGCTTGTACTTTTAGGGCATGTCCACACGGCGTTTTCGGACGAGGTTTTCGGAGCATTTCCTCGCCCAAAACCTCGTCCAAACCACATTAAAACCTCGCCTAAAAAACACGCTTAGTCAGACGAGGTTTTTGACGAGGCTTTGATCAGGTTTTGGATCAGATTTTCACCCATACAACTGAATAGCCAGGACAAAAACTGCAGCGAAAACCTCGCTGAAAACGCGCCAAAACCGCGCTAAACACCGCGGCGAAAACCGCGCCTTCAACGTGCTTCAAGAATTGACATGACACTTCTTTTTCATTGCTTCCAAAGAAGCATTTAAAAACCTCGCCGTGTGTGAACTACAACGAGGCTTTATATAGGAATCAATTAAATGAACTGGGGGCGTTTTGGAAGCATTTTGGACGAAGTTTTGGGCGAGGAAACGCTCCGAAAACCTCGTCCAAAACCGACGTGTGAACATGCCCTTATTTATATATTCAAAAATGTATACAAATATCTCTATTTTTGTCTTTACAAAACAACCATTTAACATACACGTTAAACAAAGATTAAAAATGTGGTGTTAAGGGGGCCAGTGGTGCAGCTAGAACTTTTTCTTACTGAGACTGTCACTAAGATTGCAGCCCCTTTTTATTGACCATACACCCAATTCCCAGGTCTCCTTTATACAGGGTCCTCCTCTTACCCATGAATCTTTATTTCCACATAAAAAAAATCATGTTTTTGTGTCAGGATATTCTAAATAAAAAAGAAAAAAATTTGACTTTCCTGGCCACGAATCTGTGTGAGCGAAAAGTTTACATTTTCATTGGTATCCTGTTGGGGAACATGAGATTTTTTTTTTTAATCCCTTTTCTTTTAGTTTTTCTGAGGCTGAATAAAAAAAGGCAATTCTTACATGGTTTTTTATTTTCTTATTTTGCGTAGTGTTCGCTGTATGGATTACACAGCATAACAGTTTTATAGAGTGGATTGTTATAGACACAGCAATACCTATTATCTGTACTTTGTCAGACATAAAAAATTTTTTTATTGGGAAACTAGTGCTTTTGTTTTTTTTAATTTTCATTTAAAGCTTTCATTTTAAATCTGCTTGTTACTTTTTTTTTTTTTTTTTTTTTAGCCCCAATATGAGACTAGTCTTTGTGATTGCTTCTAAAATACATATTAATGCATTTCTGTTTTCCTATATGTGGGAGAGCCCGAGACCATTGTTTGGCCTCCGGCTACCATAGCCACCATGGGCACCCTGAGATCGTGTTGCAGTGGTGTCCATGGGTGACAGAGGGAGCCCCCTCCCTTTGTTAACCACATAGATGGAGCAGATGCTACTGACTGTAGCATCTAGCGCAGGGGTGTCAAACAGCGGTCCTCCAGCTGTTGGGAAACTACAACTCCCATCATGAATTTGCATAATCTATAACAGTTGGCATGATGGGAGTTGTAGTTTCCCAACAGCTGGAGGGCCGCAGTTTGACACCCTGATCCTAGCGGGTTAAATGGCCATGATTGGAGCTAGCGCTATTCTCGGCTGCTACAACGGAAGCCCGGCTATATATTACAGTCGGCTTCTGCTGCGGGCACCGCTTCTGAGCCCACACCATCTGAGCGATGTAGACGGTACAACCTCTCACCGCTAGCTATGCCTCTGGTATGGGTTCTTGGGAATATCCTGCATCTATTCACAAGAAAAACAGATTAGAGGATCCCTCTGTATGAAAGTCAGCTGCATACCTTTTTGTCTGTGTTACAGGTAACTAGTCCCAATTTCTCAGATATTTTCAGTAGCATCCCTTATTAGCTTTAGGCTGCAGTCCTGTTGGTAGAGGCCCTTTGTTAAACATAAGTTATGGACGTCCCTACCGTAACAGCTATATGCCGATATTTTTATTATGGTCTATTTGTATGTATAGGATAGCCATAAGATTTACTCCTTTTATCCCTCCCATTCTTTTTTTGGTGGATACCATAGACCTCTTAGTTATAACCTGCATCAGGACCATGAAAATGGTCGCAATGAAGGTGCAACTGGAGTCAAAGCATGGCGCTTCACATAGAAGGACCTCTGGACCTGAGTCACTGTCCCATACATCCCTCAGGTGACCACACCATACTTGTTCCTCCTATACCTCTGGCTGTGGCAGAATGTTGCTGGGACAACTACTACTGACGGCTCAAAGGAAAAAAAAAATCAGGATAATAGAACTCTTATATGCTGCGGATTTTAATTACTTGTCATAAAGCAGTGAGGAATGTCAACCAGGGGTCAAAGGGCATGCAATGCTAATGAGGAACCGTACCGGGCCGCACGATCCCATTAATAATGTCACCTTATAATGGATGAGGCGAGGATATAATCCACTGGAACTTTTACTTTGCCATCTGTAAACTATTGAGAATTAAAGAGTCGGTAGCTCCCAAAATCCAGAGCTTATATTAGTGCTGAAGCGTTATAAGCGGCTGATATCAGCCACAGATCTGGGGGTAAAACAGTGATCATTGGAAAAGGAAGGTTTCCACAATAGACTGTATTCTCCTTTCTTAGGGGATGTTCACACCGCATGTTGGATCTGTTTTGGATCCGAAAAACGCATCCAACACGCAGGTGCTTGTTTGGATGTGTTTTGGCTGCAGTAGGAACGTACTCTATCATTTTAAAAAAAGGCGTCTGCTGCATCAAAAGGATCAAGAATTGACACAATTCTGGGAACGGATCCAAAAGACGCATCAGAAAGACGCATGTAAACACGCATCGGAGATCACTCGTCAATGCCAATGCGCATTTTACACTGAAAGCAATGTAAATCACACTGCACATTGATAGATGCGTGTTTGGGTCCATTTAGGGTCTGAAACAAGGATCCAACACACATCTAAAAACGGATCCAAAATCTGATCCAACACGCTGTGTGAACATACCCTTAAAGCCAGCCCATATCGAGCCTGAAAAGGCTGCTTACAGAAAATAACATACCGTACTGACCTCTCCCAGGGTCAGCCTCTAATAACACAGAGTAGCAGCTAAGACTGTGGTTTTTGAAGATTTTTAAAAACCTCCCTACCACCTTCCACTGCTAAAATAGAAAATAAATCCATACTTACCTCTTCCATCACCACCATTCCAGCGCTGCCAGAGCCCCCCAGTACTCCCCTGTGGTCCCTCACTGATGACATCACGTTCATGGTCACTTGATTCTGCAGCCAATCACTGACCTCTGTGGTCACATGCTGAATATTCAGGCATGTGACTGCTGAGGCCGGAGATTAGTACTCAGTGAGGGATCAAAGGGGGACACCAACAGTTCTGGAACCGTGGTGATGAGAGAGGTAATTATTGTTTAAATATCTATTTAAGAACAGTGGGAAGTTATAGGGAGGTTTTAAAGAGTCTTGGAAAACCCTTTAAAGTGGATGTCTCACTACAAGGATCAAAAACAAGTCACTTTGCAATATGTGTCCATTAACAGTTTCCTAGCTATTCTGAGATATCCCTTCTTGTATGGGCTGCATCAGCTCCTCAGGTTGCTTTAGCTTCAGACCTCTTTGTTCTCTCCTGTAGGCCCCACTGGTTGCTATAGCACGGACCTGGTTTCTCAGCACCCTATAGAAGCCAAAAAACACCCCCTGAATTCAAAGTGAAACCAAAAAAACAGGACTGAGGTAAATGAATCAAATTGTATGGACCCCCTTTTAAGGTACCTACAAAAAAGGTTTTTCAAGTACGGTTTCCCGATTTGAAATCCATCTAAAACCAAAAGTAAAATCATCCCCACTGACCTCAATGGAAAGTATGTGTTATAGTTCATATAATGCGTATTTTTGTCGGTCGGTTTTTAAAAGTAAAAAAAAAACTTAGAACATGTTCATTCTTCCACTGTATTCCGTGTGGAAAATTTACTATTGAGGTTAATGGGCATGGGTAAAAAACAGTGTAAAATGCGTCAAAAAATTTATGTTGTTGTGGTGGGATCAGCTCCAGACCCCAACATGTGAAGGGACCAATTTCTACGAAAGGGGCTTTTCCCCCGGCAAGGGTTATTGGGTCGGTTCTTTTATAAACCTTGAAAACCGACAAAGCAACCCCCCCCAAACTTATAGAAAATCCATGCAGCATCCCGGGGCAGGATTTTCTCCCGGACGGCTTTGTACACCCGGCGGTCAAAAAAACTTAAAAACATGTTTTTCTTTCCCCCCGGTTTTTGGGGCAGATCATGACATGTGGGTGCAAAGGGGGAGGGCAACCCAAACGAGACAAAAGCCGCCCCTACGTGCCAAAAATACAAAAATACCGACCGGTATTTAACTTTCCCGTGAAAAACCTAATTCCCCTTTTAAAAAAAAAAACTCCAACCTAAATCCACCTGAAAACCCACATATCGACCGATAAAACACAGGTAATTTTTTACAAATGGCTGATAACAGTGAGTGATACACTGAATATGCCTGTCCTACAGTCAACTTTATTCATCTGTACAACACGTAGTATAGGAATAGTGGCCGCTCTTGCAGGGTCTGCGGGAGGAGGGCGGCGTTCATCCTGCTGACTGAGTGATCAATTGCTTCCATGAATCCCCAGGATCAGCCCCTTCATTAATCACAACTTCATTACTTTACTGTTGGGAGAGATGGCAAGTTGTGAGGAGATAAATGTGTCACAAAGCGGAATTAGCTCAAAAATACTCTGCGTTTATCTCCACATCCCTGCGTTACACAGCAAATATTAACCATGGCTGGGGTATCTGTATTATCTTGATCTGGTGTGATATCCAATCTCATGCTCCGGTCAAATCTCGAGCTGCCGTCACAGAGGTCAGGGCCATTTGTCAATTCTGTGCTGACATTAAAAGGGCATGACCACTTCATTTTTTTTTTTTTACCATTCAGCTGCCCATTTAAAATAAAAAATGTTATACTTACCTCTCCCCTCACCTCAATCCAGCAGCGCGGCGCCATCCTTGCTCTCTGCTGGTCTTCTGTTTTCTTTTTGCTTCTTCCAAAAGGGGATGTCGCTGCTGCAGCTGCCGACTGGCTGAAGTGGTCCCATGCTACTCCTGAATCATTTTGGGCCCCACCACCCCCTGGTAATGCAGGCGCCCCAAAATGTACCACTGCACCACCCCGGGGTGATGCAAGGGCTGCACCACCGCCTGTGAGTTGCTATACAGAGTGGTGTGGAAGTGGGTGTCAGAGTTCCAAATCCAAGATGGCAACCACTCCCCCGTCTCTGCAAAGCACTGGCTGCATCCTCTAGGAAAAGTGGAGGATGCTATGTCTGAGCTCTCGCGGGTCATATTAAAAGGTTTGGCACATTAAACATGGGGGGCCCATTTTAAAACCCCAAGACTTCTCACCCCTTGTTTTTAAACATCCCAAAAAAAATTTAACTCATTAATTTTTTGGGTTTTTTTATATTTATTTTGTGGGTTTTTTGTACTTACACCCTCTAAATTGTAAAGTGCTGCGGATTATGTTGGCGCTATATAATTAAAGATTACTATAGAGTAGAAGAGATAATGTAATAGCAGAATTGGGACTACAGCTCTGGATGTGACTTCAGCTCTGGATGTGACTCAAGTAAATAATATGATGTAATAGAAGAATTATGACTACAGCTCTGGATGTCACTACAGTATAATACATGATGTATTAGTAGAATAGTGATTATTATTTCAAAAAAACAGGAAAAAACTTTGAGAATAGCAGTATTGGGACTGTAGTGGTGGATGTGACTGGAGTTTAAGATATGATGTAATACCAGTAGTGTGACTGCAGCTCTGGATGTGACTGAAGTATGAGATATGATGTAATAGCAGTATTGTGACTGCAGCTCTGGATGTGACTGGAATATTAGACATGGTGTAATTGTCGTATTGTGACTGTAGCTCCGGATGTAACTGGAGTATAAGATATGATGTAATAGCAGTATTGTGACTGCAGCTCTGGATGGATGTATGGAGTAAAAGATATGATTAATTCAGTATTGTGACTGCACCTGGATGTCTGGGAAAGTTGATGTAATACAGTATTGTGCTGCAGCTCGGATGTGAGGGGAGTAAAGATATATATAATTGCAGTTTTTTTGACTGCATCGGATGTGAGGGAGTAAAAAGTCAGAGTGCAATTTCCCCTTGGGTTTTTAAGGCACTTACCCTGAATTTTCTGGACCTTTATTTATTTGTGCATCTGGTTATAAAGTTAAAACAGACTTCAGAGTGAACAAGAACCAGAAAGTAATTGTATAACCTCTGCTAGTGACCCCCAAACTACACAGAGGGGAACATGACAGCCTGGAGAAAGACAATCTCCAGACCACCCTCCCCCATGTGTGGAATAAGTCCCCCCATCCTCCATGTTTGGTAACAAACAAACAAACTAACCACAAAAGGGATTTTAAAGAGGTTTTCCAAGACTTCCCCCTCCCACGGTGCTAAATACGAAACTGACCCTATCGTTCCCTTTCCCATCCCTCCGATTCGTGCTCTGACAGAGCTCCTGTGTTGCCCTCATCGGACATCACATTCATTGTTTCTGTACCCAATCTCTGTCCTCTTAGAAAACCCCCTTTTAAAAAAAATAAAAATGCCCCATTTTTAAGCTCTCATATGGGCCCCCAGCATTGCTGAGCCACAGGGCCACATCCAGTAAGGTCCGATTAATGCAGCAAATCCCATGAGTATAAAAAAAATCCACTGTGTGATTGACCTGCTGAAACAGCCTAATATGCTGACGGACATGGGGGGGGAAAAGGGGCAAAATTTGGGGTCGGGGGTGTGGAGGATTCGGGGCCTATTTGCAGAAGCGGAGTCGTCATAAAATGGACCCCCCTCCGACTCCCAAAATAAAATAAATTGGCCAGTTAGTTTTTTGCAGTGCAAAGGCAAAAGGAATTGGTGCGGGCCCGTGTATGCTCCCCTATCTTCACCTTATTTCATGAGGGTTTTAATTGATACTGGAGCAGGCAAAGCGCTGCCCAGGGGAAAAGGATTTTGCTCCCCTAGCAAACAGATTACCATTCATCAAACGACTGTGGCAGAACATTTTCCCTTTTTACCCTAACATTGTAGAGATTTGCCCCCGGGACCCTTTGCCCCCCAACCCCCAAATTAGGTAGAAGGCCCCTTCTCTACCGAAATAATGAATAATGTAGGTCATTATGCAGGATCTTGTAGGCAATTCTATTTTTCAGAACAAATTCAAACCCACAAATTTTCCCCAGTGTTTTGCATATTACAATTTTTTGGTGCCCAAAGTCATTCCCAAAAAATATATTTTTTTCACTGAAAGCAAAAAAAGAGAAACAATGTTTTTAACTTGTGACTTTCAGGCTCCAATCTCACCCCCACTACAGCTTTGACAGAGGCTACTGTAATTTTTTTTACAGTCATTACCATCTATACATACATTTGACCAAAAATATTAAGCACGCTTTTTACATTTTTTCTCCTAAAATCAAAGGTTAATTTTTATTATTTTGTTAGTATTTTGGGAAAACCACCTTTGGTTTTTAATACTGCCCGAATCCTTTTGGGGCCCGGAGGATTCAAGCACACTTGACCCAAAAATTGATCCAGATTTTTTCTTTACACATTCCCAATGTTGGGAGACTGGACTGGATACAAATGCAGCCCTTTCTTCAAACCTTTTCCACAAAGTGTTTCAAAAGATCAAAACTGTTACCCTTTTGTTGCATGCTGTTCTACCTAAATAGTTGATTATGTACCTAAGGGGAAAACACCGGGTGTTACCCTTTTATACAGTAAAGTTTTCACTTTAAAAAATGCCCTGTATGAGGGGTCGGGAGGTTGGGAAAAAGAGGAGTCGGAGTCGACCCCTGGTTGGGGTATAATCTCATAGAAAAGTCAAGATGACGCCTTTAAAAAGGATAGATATTTCAGGGAAAAAAAATCAACTCGCAGGGAGGGGAAATGTTCCTCTCCTACCTGCCCCAAAGCAAATTTCAAGTCATCCCAAAAAAATTTTGCAACTTTTTTAAGGCCTGTGTATCAATTCTTCATCATTTGGAAGATTGCTGGCTATAAGTGAGTGGGGACATTCATGGCTTTACATGCAAACGAAAAACTGTCTTGACCCAAGATTTTTTCCCCAGCGAGAATCGTTTCATATATCCTTTTTAGACAACATGGCCAAAGCAACAACCTCCCCTGTCCTCCGGCTGTTACTGCAATGATACATTGCAACAACCTTTACTGTGGATCAACTAAGGGCATGACGGCTTTCAGCTTCGGTTCTTTGATTAATGCCATTCTTAACATGTGAAAATACCTGTATTCGTCATCATGGGGGGTTTTGGGGTCATGGGGCCGCTTGTCTCTCCAGCAGGCAACAATAAAGGGTCTACAAAAAAATAAAACGCAAAAAACAAATAAAATTCATTTCCAAAGTCTAGGGTAGCACAGTCGGAAAAAAACCCCCACTACTCAGTGACAAAAAGAACAAAGTGTTCTTTAACGTCGATTTTCCCACTAATCCTATGGGGACTGCTGCATCGGTCATGACTGGGGCTGCTCTTAATGGGACACCAGCACCAAGATAAGAACTTCTAGAATAAAGTAAAGATGCTGATGATGCTGGGGATGCCATCCATCTCCTGCTCCTAATCTGCAGCTGTGCTTCAGGTTCTTGCTGATTGAAAATTTCCATATGGAACCTGAGTACCAGTCATTAGGATCCCATTACAGCTAAAGTTTTCCATTAGGGGAGAACCGTCACCCAGCGTGGGAAGCCTCACTGCCCCATATCAGGCCCTCTGGGATCACACACAGACCATTTCTCCTAAGACAAGGGGAAAGGGAAATGGGATTATTCGCAATCAAAGCTGCCCACGTGGGTGGATCTCTTGGTACTTCTAGTAAGGGGTACTGATTGCTTTTGATGAATCTGATACTTCTATTTAGTCAACATCTTCTCTTGTTCAATTATCAATGGTAAAATAGGAAAATTTAAAAATTTCTGACTGGGTTACATGGCATACTAACCTTGAGCGCATCACTATTCAGCTATTGTTGTCATTATAAATAGATTACTTATCCTGTACTAATCCTGAGTTACATCCTATATTTTACCCGGAGCTGCAACCCCTATTCTGCTGCTGCGTCACTGTTACATACTTAGATTACTTATCCTGTCTAAACCTGTTTTTATCCTGTATTATACCCGGGGCTGCCTCACTATTTTGCTGGGTTTCAGTCATGGCACATACATTTCTTATCCTTACTGATCCTGAGTTTTCATTGGATAAAACTCCGAGCTGCGCTCACATTCTGCTGGTGCAGCACTGTGTACATAATTACTTATCCTGTACTGATCCTGAGTTAAGCCTTATTTTAAATCCAAGGCACTCACTGTTCTGCGGTGGAGTCAAGTGTCAAAAAACATTATTACCGACTAATCCGAGTTCAAACCGTATTTTACTCCCGAGCTGACTCACTATTTTGCTGGAAGAGTCATGTGTACTTTCATTACATTACTTTTCCTGTACTGATCCTGAGTTAATCCTGTATTTTACTCCAAGCGCATCACTACTGCTGGGGGAAAAACACTGTTAAAAACATACATTACTTATCTATACTGACCCCGATTACAGAATGCATTATGCCCTACCCCGTGTTTTATACATTTTTATCCTGTAAATGATCCCGATTTAAAGGGGTTTTATCAGAAGGGAAATTTTATACCTGGTTTATCTTCCTCAGCTTTTTCCGCTTGACATCACCATGCCTTCCCCCCAGTAGCCAAATCTAGTCAAACTAGGTCTTTAGTGGACAATGTAGCGAGTGTTAGCACTTCGCCCTTTTAACATAAGGGTTTTTTTTAATCCCCCCAGGGGCCAAATATGTTTTTTTTTGTCTCAATGCACATACCTGATTGAGGTTTCTTTTTTCCTTTTATTGTTTGACTAATTACTACAGTACAGAGGAAGGGAGTAGAATGATAGCACCTAGGGTTGAACACTTGCTCAGCAGTAAGTGTGACTAATAGGCAGGGAATAGACTGCCTGAGAGGAGAGGTGTTATCTGAGCATGTGCGACCAGGACTGAAGAGCTCTCGTCACTGCTTGTATCCCCTAGAGATGAGCTCTACATTTCATTCACTAAGGGAGCAGCTAAAACAAAAACGGTGCAGAATTTTTAATAATGATGATAATGTTTATTATTTCATTTGCAAGCTTCCCACGTCAATTTTACTTCATCGCAAAACCTGTTTAAAGTCCTGAATTATGTTCTAAAGTAGTAGAGGATAATTACTGTAATGGATCTGCACAGTGACCACCAGTAGAATAGTGGGGGCAGGGCTGGAGTATAATACAGGCTATTACTCTAGATGCATAAAATATAAGTAATGTAATGTATCTGCACACTGCCTACACAGGCAGAATAGGGAATGCAGTTCTGGAGTATAATACAGGCTGCAACTCTACATCAATGGGGTATAAGTAATGTCATATATGTAGACACTGACCCCACCAGCAGAACTTTTGAGTGTATCGCAATATACACTCACCGGCCACTTTATTAGGTACACCTGTCCAACTGCTCATTAACACTTAATTTCTAATCAGCCAATCACATGGCGGCAACTCAGTGCATTTAGGCATGTAGACATGGTCAAGACAAACTCCCAGTTCAAACCGAGCATCAGTATGGGAAAAAGGTGATTTGAGTGCCTTTGAACGTGGCATGGTTGTTGGTGCCAGAAGGGGTGGTCTTTAGTATTTCAGAAACTGCTGATCCCTGGGATTTTCACGCACAACCATCTCTTTGGGTTTACAGGAATGGTCCGAAAAAGAAAAAACATCCAGTGAGCGGCAGTCCTGTGGGCGGAAATGCCTTGTTGATGCCAGAGGTCAAAGGAGAATGGGCAGACTGGTTCGAGCTGATAGAAAGGCAACAGTGGCTCAAATAGCCACCCGCTACATCCAAGGTAGGCAGAAGAGCATCTCTGAAGCACAGACGGCAACTTTGGGGCAGAGGGGCTACAGCAGCAAAACCACCCCGGGGGTATCCCTTTCAGTAAAAAGGAAAACTGAGGCCCCAATTTGCCAAGAAAAAAAATTTTGGACAGTAAAAATTTGGGAAAAACGTTCCCTGGTCTGTGAGTCTCGATTTCTGCTGCGACAATCGGATGGAGGGTCAGAATTTGGCGTCAAAAACATAAAGCATGGATCCATCCCCTTTGTATCAACGGTTCAGGCTGGTGGTGGGGGTCAGGGTTGGGGATTTTTTTCTTGGCATCTTTGGGGCCCCCTGTCCCAAATTTGAGCATCGTTGCAACCCCTTGGGGAATCTAGCCACGAAAAATTGAGGCGTTATGAGGCAAAAGGGGGCCCAACCCGTTACTACAGGTGTACCTAATAAATGGCCGGTGATTTAGTACATACCCCTTTTTGTGCTATAAGCAGGTCTAAAAGAGGACCATGACCTCTGAAAATAATCCCCAATGGACAAAGTTATAATGTCCCCAAAAGGAAAGAAAAGCACAGCATTTTGTTGCCACCCAAAAATTGGGGCCTAGAAAGGCTCATTCAGACCCTACGACAAAGCTTCATTATCAAGGAGATGCGTCATGGACTGGAGAGAAGCCGCGTTTCTTTTGCCCCCGGGGAACAGGGTGGGGGGAAGCGCAAAAGTATTACAGTTTGTGTTTGGCCACAGCCGCTATTCTTCAGTGCGTCCCTTTTATTCGTCCCCCCACGCCGGGCACCGCTCTGTGAACGCTCCACTTAATTTGGTTGAACGCTGAATGTGCAGGAATGCGACGGGCGGGGGAAAGGGGGATTCCGAAAAATGTGCAAGGTTATTCCGCCAATTACTGGGGTTTTTTTTAGCGAAAAACCCAACAATTTAAAGGATGGCCCGCGCACGTGACACCCAGATATCCATCATCTCTGTGCTTCACTAAAGGTATTTTCTATGCAGTAACTAACATAAGACTATGCCTGCTCCCAGCACCAGTCTAACACCATTAACATGAAGGCCATCCAGTCACAACGTGTCAGCAGCAATTCAGCTCATTATTGTCTAGATGTTACACAACAGAGTCCACAGGAAAGACCTAGAACTTTCCGAGAGATGTAAAACATCAGAAGATCTGTTATTATATGGGAGATGTTCTAAGAGAACTTGCTTGGAGAAGACCTAGAACCTAATAAGATATGGTACAGCAAATGGGCTATTTTGAGGGAGACATCATGCAAGAGAAGACGTAGATCTTTCTGATATGTGATACAGCAGAAGATCTGTTACTTTTATGGGGTATTCAAAGAGAACTTGCTGGAAGCCCTAAAAACCTATAGATATGGTAAAGCAAATGGGCTATTTTGAGGGAGACATCATGCAAGAGAAGACAGATCTTTCTGATATGTGATACATCAGAAGATCTGTTACTATATGGGAGATATTCTAAGACACGGGTGAAAACGGGGCCCCCTCCAGCTGTTTGGAAAAACTACAACTTCCATCGTTTTTTGATAATCCATAACAGTGGGGAGGGAGTTTTAGTTTCCCAACAGCGGGAGGGCTCAGTTGGCCCCCTTTTTCTAAGGAACTTGCTTGGAGAGCCTAAACCACTAAGTATGGTAAAGCAAATGGGCTGTTTTGAGGGAGACATCATGCAAGAGAAGACCTAGAAGTTTCTGAGATATGTGATACAGCAGAAGATCTGTTACTATATGGGAGCTATTCTAAGAGAACTTGCTTGGAGAAGCCCCTAAAACCCCTTCTAAGATTGGAAAAGAAAAGGGTATTTTGGGGGGAGACTCAGCAAAAAAGACGTAATTTTTCTGATAGTGAACAGCAGAAGATCTGTTACTATATGGGAGATATTCTAAGAGAACTTGCTTGGAGAAGACCTAGAACCTACTAAGATATGGTAAAGCAAATGGGCTATTTTGAGGGAGACATCATGCAAGAGAAGACAGATCTTTCTGATATGTGATACATCAGAAGATCTGTTACTATATGGGAGATATTCTAACAGAGGTTGATTGGAGAAGACCTAGAACCTACTAAGATATGATACAACAAAAGGGCTATTTTAAAGGAAAAATCATGCCAAAAAAGACCTATAAGAAAGTCCACACAGAAGATCTAGAACTTTCTGAGAAATGTGAAGCAGCAGAAGATCTGTTACTATTTGGAATTTTTATTTCGGACGCTTAAAGAAAACCTAGAACTTTCTAAAACGT
Organism: Phyllomedusa bahiana; assembly: GCA_025379985.1. Taxonomy (NCBI): domain Eukaryota; kingdom Metazoa; phylum Chordata; class Amphibia; order Anura; family Hylidae; genus Phyllomedusa; species Phyllomedusa bahiana. The sequence goes on from JAODAL010003466.1 coordinate 47,288, forward strand.
GGTGCAACAAAAGAACTGTTACTGTAAGAAATACTGTATCAGACTGCTCAGAGAAGACGCAGAACTTCTGAGAGATACAATACAGCAGGCTTGCTACTGAAAAGGAACGATCAGAGATCAACAGCTCAGAAGAGATGCACCACAAAGTCACTTTCCAAGGGGTGTGATATGGCAGAAGAGCTGTTACTGTGAGGGAGATATTAAAAGATAGATAGCTTGGACAAGAGCTATTAGTTTCTGATACACAACACAGAGCCGAGTCCTGAAAGAAGACTTAGAACTTTATGAGTGATATTATAGAGTAGACTTGCCACTGTGAAGTAGGTATTATAACATATACTGCTAGACATAGAACTTTTTACTATATAGAGTCCTTTACAGACTGAATTTTCCATTGGATATGGCAGTGCAGAATGCTTGCTACTTTGGGAGAGATATAGTACAGGCCGCTCAGTGAAGACCAAGAGCTTTCTGATACATAAAGCAGAGTCCTATGAGAAAACTTTAAACTTTCTGACTGACCTGTCAGAGTAGAATTATCCCAGTACACTCAATACTTTCCGATACACATCACGAAAGAGACAATGTGAAGATCTAGAAATTTCCAAGCCTATGTCTCCACTGCACACAAAAACATCCGTTTTCAGCATTTTTCGTTTTCAAAAAATGCTCAAAAAACAACTGAAAAGAGGTCCCATAGACTTGAATAGTAAAAACGTTCTGTTTTTTCCTTTTTTTTTCAGCTCGTTTTATTTGTTGGTCGTTTTTTGAAACCTATTGCAAAAAAACGACTGAGCAGGGCAGAACATTTACTAGAGTCAATCTAAAGAGCCGGACTTTTTTTTGGGCGTTTTTTTGCAGAAATACACAGTAAATCTGATGCTATGCATTTTTGCCCCCCCAAAAAAACACACCAAAAAAACGTGCAAAAAAAAATGCAAAACGCGTCAAAAAACTTTTTTTTTAGCAGCTTTTGACAGGCAGTGGACAAAAAAAACTCAGTTTTATGAACGTTTAAACATAGTCTAACAAACTTCATAGAACCGAGCCCTAGGAAAAGACCAAACATTTTTTGATAGTAGAGATCAGAGTTCCCCCCTGCCCAAGAACTTTTCATTCACCGTTATAAAGCAGAGTCTATGAGAAGAACTAGAACTTTGTAATAGACCACACAGAGCAGAGCCCTATGCAAAGACCTAACATTTTCTGACATTACAGAACAGAAATTAAGAACTTTTTGATAAACATCTTAAAGGGGTTGTCTCACTGCATTGTTTCATCTTAACTCAGCCCTGATTTCTCGGTTTCATTTTTGAATTCAGGGCCAAGTTTACTGGCTACTACTGGTCTGCATTGAGGAGCTGCTGAGGATACCAGGTCTGTAGCTATAGCGACCAGCGCTGGCAGCCTATCAGGAGAGATTGAACAGGTCTGTAGCCATAACGAGCTGAGGAGCTGATGCAGCCCATACAAGAGGGGATAGATAGGATACATAGGACATTGTTTGGGTATGTTCACACAGCGGGCTGTACTTCAGGGCGTAATTGTGCGCCGGGGAAAACAAAAGTGAATGGGTGCCGGACCAGAGTGCTTTAGAAGTACGTGCTGGCCAGGGAGTATTTCAACAACACCCGGTGTATAGCAGCGTACACAGTACGTGCCGCTAAACGCCGGCTTTGAGCCGCGTGAATTCACTCTTAATAGACCCATATTGCAAAGTGACTTGTTTTTGCAAGATCTTTTTTACATAAAAAGCAATCCTTGTAGTGACACACCTTTAAAGCAGAGTCAATGAGAAGTCCAAGAACTTCCTGATGGATGTGATACAGCAGAAAAGCTGCTCATGTGAGGGAGACATTATACCATAGACTGCTAAGATTAGACCTAGAGCAGAACCCTATGAGAAAATGTAGAACTTTTTGATAAACATTACAGTCTGATGAAAAGACCTAGAACTGACCTAGAACTAGAGATCACAGAGTCCTCAGAGAAGATGCTTACAGAGTTACAATACAGTGGGCATGACGTATTCTACCATAGACTTCTCAGAGAAGCATTAGAAAGGATTCTATTCATAAGAAGAAACATTATTTGAAAGGCCTGGACTTTATCAGTGATAAACAGCCGACTCTTCAGAGGAGAGCGAACTCTCTGCAGCACCGCTGGAGTGTCTCGGAGCATCCAAGAGATAATTCAACAGGCTGCTTATCAAAGGCGTCTCACCATACAAGAGCTCATAAAACATTAAGAGAAGAACTCTAAGGCTATGTCTACACAGCAGTGGATTTTGGTTGGTTGAAAGTATGTCGAAAATCCGACCGTACCCAGTGCTGTGTAGCCCTCAATAGAAAATCTACACTGTAGTCTACACAACACGGATTTTTTTCTTGAGGGTTTCCTAAAGCTCAAACCCTCTGCCGGAAAATAGAACATGTTGTATATTCCACCGGACCGACGTTTGATTCCTGTAGCCCCAATGAACTGGCCCGCGGGGAATCTGACCACGGTTTTTTTTTGCGCAACAAAAAGACGGTTCGGCGATGTGAAAATGCCATTGGATTTTGGACAGCATTTTCACACAGAGTTTTTTTACACTGTTTTCAATGTGGATTCTGCCCCCCAAAACAGCATAAAATACCTGCAGTTCATTCCCATTGATTCCTACGTAAAAACTATTTTGTCACACAACGCCACTTTTTACTCACAAGCCTCTAATTCAAACACTAGTCTGAAATCCATGGATATAATGAGTTTTTTTCCACGTGGTTTCTGACATGGTTTTGAGTGCTGTTTCCTGTCTGAGACACCCATACAAATCACTTGTCAGGGCAGTTCTTGTGCATGGATCACAACTGCATCACAAACGCGTCACCCTTGTGGACGAGTTTTTTAAGCTCTGCATTGAATGTTATGGGCATTTTTCTTGTGTGAAACGCCTTAAAAATTGTCATGTCACTTATTTTACTGCATTGAAAATAAGCGAGTAAAATGTGCCTAAAAACCATGTCGTGTGTGAACTATGATGCGGTTTTACATAGGAATCAATGAAAATGAACTGGAGGCGTTTTTCAGTAATTTTTGCCGCTGTTTGGAGGCGCAATTCACGCATAAACAATACCAAAAACGGGATCTAAATCAGCCATGTGAACATACCCATAGGGCATGTCATCACGACAGAGAGCAAATACTGGTTGGACTATTCGACCGGTATTTGCTCTGTTTTGGAGCCGTGTACATGGCCTTCGCAAAGAAATGCTCATATTCTGCCCGAAAACCGGGTGGAAGAATGAACATGTTCAATGTTTTTCAGACCGCCGGCGGTCTTAAAAGCCGTCTGGCAGAAAATCCGTGCAGTGGGGATCGCTGCATGGATTTTCCATAGAGGTCCGTACTAAAGTTTGACAGACGGTTTACAGACGGTTTTCAAAACCGAAAACCCGTCTGTAAACTCATCCAAAAACCCTTGCCGAGGGAACATTCACACAACGGATTTCGATGCTGAAAATTTCAGCTTCGAATCAGTGTTAAAGGGGATTTGCCGAGAGACAAAGATTCTTACCTTTCAGCTTAGCCCAGGCAGAATGTCAACAAATCACGCTGAGTCATGAAGCTGCAGTGGAGAGAGGGAGAGGGGAGGGGGGAGTGAGGAATCCAAGGGAGCGTCTCAAAACTTAAGTGAACTAATAAACAGTACAACAGTGGATTCAATACAGAAAGACACAGGCTCATACACTGCACTGTCAGGAGGAGCCTTATCTGCTAAGAAGCTAATGTAATGTAAACAAATCACGGAGCTGACAGAGACGCACACAGACACACACAGCCAGAGCACAGAGCTGCATAAGGGAATCCTGTGACATGTTCACTCAAATATCAAACTATAACTTGTGAATTCTGTATACAAAAGAGAAACACCTATTCTACACAGCAGCTTGAAAGCTTCTTCATCAAATAAAGCAGGGATCTAATAACACTACAGCTAGTTATTCTGTATACAAAAGAAAACATGTTGCTACCCGGTGCCTTAAAAGACCATTAATTTTGCCTGTCATCAGATAAGAAGTGATTCACGAAAGCGAGGCCTTTCAGCTCCTGGGTCGTGACTAGGGGAAGCTTTGTGGTAACCAAGGGGGATTGAGAAATGCTGTAGCTCTCAGAGTTTTCACTTTTTTTAATCACATATATTTAGAAAAGTGATTAAATACCCATTTTGGAGGTTCCCACGTCAACATTACATGGTGGCAAAACCCCTTTAAATCTTCGTTGGAAAATCCGCGCCTCTAAGTACAGATTTTAGATAAGGATAACAACACATTCTCAGAGGCAGATTTTCAGCCTCCTTTATACTATAATGTGAGGTGCAGAATCCCCCTCCAGAATTGACATGTCAATACCTTTTAGTGTAAGACAATGTAAGTCAGTTTGTAGTCGGATTGGACGCCAATTCTCAGGCAGATACAGCGCTGAATCCGCCCCAGAATCAGCATCCAAATTCGTCATGCAAATGTACCCTTTAACGGAAGATATGAGGGATCAGATGTGCCATACTGCTCAAGAGACTTGACAACTTCCTGGTATAATACAAAGCAGACTGCTCAGATAATAGCAAAAACAGGGGAGAGGGCGACAATGAATGAATAAAAAATGTGAGATGTACGGGCCACATTCCTTGCAAATTCCATACAATGCAAAATGATTGCCCAGGTTACGCACGTGGTGATGTAAAGTATGTGTGTCTTGTTTTTATGTGATAAGCATTTATTGTGGAGAACGAGTAGTGTGTGGTCCTTTTTGTTTTTCTTTATTTACTTTTTGTTTCTTTTTACATCTTTTTTTTTTGTTTCTTACTTGTCCCAATATGGGAATGGATTGAGCAACTGTTGATCACTGTTATTATACATCGCAGGGAATAAATATTTTAAGATCTCTGGAACACACAAGGAGCCCCCTCACTCTGTCAAATCTATTAAAGCTCCGAAGCCCTGGCCACACATGCTCAGATATCACCTCACCTCTCCTGCAGTTACTGTCAAACGCTTCCCTGCTAAGTAATCACACATTCACTTCTGAGCGAGTGTTCGTCCCCAGGTGTGGTCATTCACACTTCTATCCTCTGTTCTCCTTAGTCAAACAGTGTAAATAAATAAATAAATGTGCAGGGATTTGAACCTAGGACCCCTTTGTTGAAAGGCAGAAGTGCTAACCCCTCAACTACATAGTAGCTACACACAGCTCTTTACATAAACAGACTTTAGAGTGAATATGCAGTGGGGAAAGTCAAGGTAACGTCAAGCCTGATGGGTCACATGATATGCAGTTCAAACAAGTCATACACGCCTCCTTTTGAACACAATGAAAGCTGAAGCAGATCAAATCAGGCATTAAATACCTTCATGGTAAAACCTGATTATGGCTATTAGAACAGGACCCCAGCTTACCCAATTAGGTCTCAGAGGATCTGGGGCCACAATGACCGCCTCAGGTGCCAAACATTTTTGAGTATCCTGATCTTGAACTTTCAAGTCAAATAGCAGAACCCTCTCTAAGGCTAAGTTCACACGGCTAATTGCAGGGCACCCCGCAATTACGCCGGGTGTTCGGGAGCTTGTGCCGATCGGCGCATACTCCCACAATGCGAGGGGGGGGGGAGGACGGCAGCCCGCCGACCCCATAGACTGACGTTACTCGCAGCACGTATACGCCGCTAGTAAATGACATGTCACTTATCTCCCCGCGCGTCGTATTGTACAACCGGGGAGAGGAGGCGGAATCCATAGTTCTCTATGAGAACTGTGGATTACCGTAATGACTGGGGCGCATTTCGCTCGTATTAGAGAGCAGTACGCCTCTAAATACGCGGTAAAATGCGCCCCGAATTAAGTCGTGTGGACATAGCCTAACACATACAGGACAATATGCTACTAAGAGATGGTCCGGAACTTACAAAATATATGATACAGTAAATTTGGAAATAATCTAGAAATAATGAACACTACCAAGAGTCGATCTAAGGCTATGTTCACACGGCTTAATTGCGGGGCGGGGGGCCGGCAGCCCGCCGGCCCTATAGACATTCATTATTCTTGGCGTGTATACGCCGCAATTGACATGCCACTTATCTCCCCCTGCGGCGTATTGTGCGAGCAGGGAGAGGAGACGTAATCCATAGTTCTCTATGAGAACTGTGGATTACCGTAATGACTGGGACGTATATCAGCCCGTAATTCGCGCAGTACGGGGCAAATTACAGGCTTAAATACGTCCCAAAATAAACCGTGTGAACATGGCCTTAGAGTTAAGAGACATTGTACACCAGAACGGCATTGCACATTACACAGCAAGCTGCTCAAAGATGCTCTAGAACTTTCCGAGATATCGGAATATTTATTGGACTTCTCAGAGGAGACGCAGACATTTCCTGCAGATGTTACACGGTAGACTGTTCTTAGATGATCTAGAACTTTCCGAGGGATCATACACTGGAACATTGCAATATATATTTATTAGACTGCTCGGAGGAGATCCAGACAGTTCCCGCAGATGTTACATGGCGGAACGTTCTGCATTTATTAAATTGAGGGGGTCTGAAATATCACCATAAGGTGTAGAAACTTCTGCACAGAACAGACCGGAGCTTCGCAACACAAAGAAATGAGTTTTGTCATTTACAGAGGCTTTTATTTGCCCGTGTGCTGTGCGGATAATTGGCCCACACAAGGAAGAGTGGAGGAGGGAAGGAATTAATAGGAAATAATGAATATGAACATTTGATCGCTTTTAGAATCCTGAAACAATTAGCAGCAGCCGATACGATGAGGAGAAGCTTCATCTTCATTATATCTGCAATAAACTAAAATAATCACTCGAGTGACTGACACCTGCAGAGTACAGCACCATGAAGGAGGCAGAGCAATGCTCTGCAGGGAAGAGCACTGTCCTCAGGAACTATGGAGAGGGACAAGCAATGTTCTTCAGAGAGATGAGTAATAATCTGCAGCCAACAGAACTACCACTAGGAACTACGGAGGGGGGCAGAGCAATGTTCTGCAGAGACAGGAGTAATAACGAGCACAGAACAGCACCATCACTGGAACTATGAAGGGGGCAGAGCAATGTTCTGCATAGACAGGAGTAATAACGAGCACAGAACAGCACCATCACTGGAACTACGGAGGGGGGCAGAGCAATGTTCTGCATAGACAGGAGTAATAACCAGCAGAGATCAGCACTGTTGTCAGGAACTATACATGAAGCAGAGCAATGTTCTGCAGGGAAAGGAGTAATAACCAGCACAGAACAGCACCATCACTAAGAACTATGGAGGGAGGAAGAGCAATGTTCTGCAGAGACAGGAGTAATAACCAGAACCATCACTGAGAACTATGGAGGGAGGCAGAGCAATGTTCTGCAGAGACGGGAGTAATAACCAGCAGGGAACAGCACTGTTGTCAGGAACTATACATGAAGCAGAGCAATGGTCTGCAGGGAAAGGAGTAATAACCTGCACCATTACTGAGAACTATGGAGGGAGGCAGAGCAATGTTCTGCAGAGACAGGAGTAATAACCAGCAGATAACAGCACTGTTGTCAGGAACTATACATGAAGCAGAGCAATGTTCTGCAGTGAAAGGAGAAATAACCAGCACAGAACAGCATTGTCACTAGGAGCTATGGAGGGGTAGCAATGTTCTGCAGAGACACAAGTATTTACTGTCTAAGAACAGCATTAGGAGCAGAGCAATGTTGTGCAGGGAGAGGAGTAATGAACTGCAGAGAACAGAACTATTGCTAGGAACTATGGAGTGGGAACTGCAGTGTTCTGCAGAGAGAAGAGTAATAATCTGCAGAACATATTACTATCTACCTGCCAAGGGGCAGAGCAATATTTTGGTGGTCCCCCATGCCTGCATCCCACCACCTGCTCCCCATACACCGGCTGCCTCTGTACCTTCTGCAGCCGAGGTCGTACAAAGCATAAATCGTGCAGAAAATAGCGAGTCAATAATTCTCTCGTTTCCCATCGTGAGAGGATCATTTAGTGAAATTGAAGAATATTCATGAGATGCGCGGTAATTCTCCGCATGCACGGGGCACAGAGAGGGAGCTACACTTTATGTCAATAAATGTGGTCAATCTGCAGTAACAAGGGAGGAGGAGAGGTTAGCTGTTGTCTGGGGAACACCAGATAAGAACAGGAAGGAGTCTGTGCGGGTCATTTTACGATACGTAAGTGCTAATAATTACATATAATATACAGGACTACAGAGGTGATACTGTGCAGGATTCCTACAAGCAGGAGGAGTCCACATACTGAGAACAACATCTAGCATACAGAAGAAGAGAAGTGGTACTGTGCAGTGTCCTTACCAGAATAGAGCGATATGAGTAATACAGACTAAGAATGGTACGTGCGTGTCCCGTACACAAATAACGGATATGAGTAAGACATCAGGACAGAGAAGTGACGTGATGCCAGTACACAGAAAAGAGGGATAATGATATGACATACAGGATAGAGAAGTGGTACTGTGCAGTGTCCTTACAAGAAAGGCAGATAGATATGCATATAAGACAAGAAAGTGGTACTGTGCGTGTCCTGTACACAGAATAAGAGCGGATAATGAGTAGACATACAGGACTAGAGGAAGAGGTACTGTGCAGTGTCCCTGTACACAAATAAGAGCGGAAAATGAGTAAGACATACAGACAGGAAGTGGTACTGTGCAGTGTCCCTGTACACAGAATAAGAGCGGATAATGATATGACATACAGGACTAGAGCAGTGGTACTGTGCAGTGTCCCTGTACACAGAATAAGAGCGGATAATGAGTAAGACATACAGGACTAGAGCAGTGGTACTGTGCAGTGTCCCTGTACACAGAATAAGAGCGGATAATGAGTATGACATACAGGACTAGAGAAGTGGTACTGTGCAGTGTCCCTGGACACAGAATAAGAGCGGAAAATGAGTAAGACCTACAGGACTAGAGAAGTGGTACTGTGCAGTGTCCCTGTACGCAGAATAAGAGCAGATAATGAGTATGACATATACAGGACAAGAGAAGTGGTACTGTGCAGAGTCTATAGACGGAAACAGAGCAGGTACTAACAATAAGGGTAAGTTCACACAACAGATTCTGCACCCAGAATCAGCGTCCAAACCGAGTGTACAGTAATTTACACTGTACCCTGAGTAAAATTAGCATCGCCATTCAGACAACACTGATTTTACACATTTTAAGTGTCAAAGATAATAATTAAGGGCACAAGCAAATCCACTTCATGCAGTCTGGGTAGTTTCCTCGCTGAAATTCCACTCTTATCCTTACACCCAGCATACAGCAAAAGAGAAGTGGTACTGTGCAATGTCCATATATACAGAATAAGAGCAAATACTGAGAATTACTCCCAACATACAGGACAGGAGAAGTGATACTGTGCAGTAGATATATAGATAGATAGATAGATAGATAGATAGATAGATAGATAGATAGCAGATTAGTGAGACTAGCATCAAGCAAGGAAGTGATACTGTGCAGGAGGGAGAGAGAGCGTGCAGGAGGGGAGAGGAGAGGAGAGGAGAAGAGAGAGAGAGTGCAGGAGAGAGGAGAGGGAGAGGGAGACTGGTATCCAGCAATGAAGTGGTACTGTGCAGTGTATGTATTAAGCAGATTAATGAGACTGGCATCCAGCAAGGAAGTGGTACTGTGCCGTTTCTTCTGTTGACATGGATTTGGTACTAGTGTTTTTCTCAGTGTTATTTGATCTGATAATTAGCCTTAATTAGTCTTGTCCCATGTAGTAAACAAGTAAATCACAGTCCGGCTCCAATTCCTGTAATTACATCCTGGCCATCGATCAGTCATTATAGGTGATCAATCATGAATCATATTTACATGATCACATTTCTGGACGTCAGCACAGGAGTCACCTGACACGACAGCTCAACACCTATGACGACACCAGGCTAAATCCCGATGAGAAAGACCAGCCCGAGAGGTAATCAGTGTAGACCTTAGAGTTTAAATTCTATCTTTAAAGATCTCTGCTTGCTGTTAGCAATGGGCCAGTCAGTCCTGCTCACACAGCTGCTGAGGTTGTTCCAATGCATCAATGTTGATAAGATCCTCAGCTCACAATTTGTGCTGCTGCCGTGTTAAGTTCACAAAGTGCTGTCTACACCGAGACGTATGAGGTCTTTTCATAGTAATTGGGACATTTGGCTTGTCCAACAGGTACAGAATGAAAAAGGAAAACCCTGCGGAGGTGACTGAAGAACATGAGGTATTTAAATAAGAGAAGTGATGTGGCGGCGCAAATTATAAAACACCCGCCGCTGTTTACCGACTCATCCGTGATATGACAAACAAATCCTGAGAAAATAAACCAGGGAGATGGATTTCACTGAAGAATGCGGAGTAGCCTGTAGAGCACTACTGCCCCCATCAGAGCCTCACTGACTACAGCCACTGCTCACTACTCAGATATAGGGTTTAGAGGAACATTTTAAAGGGACGGCAGCAGATTCTGCGGTGGTGACATTTTTACTTTTTCTTAAAGCTTTTCTACCCTCACTTGTCGCTAGGTCTCTCCTATGACTGATATTTCAGAGTATTTGGTAATCCAACATAGCTCCATAGAGGCTGGATAAAAGGAATAATTGTGTCGGCAGGTAAAACCCGCCAGGTAGGGTGCGGCGCCGCAGCACGGGGTATACGTGAGCTGGCAGCTCCTGTTTCCAGCCTTGTTGTAGCTGAACCCATTTCACGCACCGCTGCGCTGTTATAACACAATGCACGTCAATTTTCAGCCCTTCGCTTCCATTAGGACAGCTCGATAGTCAGCGGCGCGGCCATTAGCCACAAATGAAAACATCACTGGGAGCAGATCCTCAACCAAATGGACAGGAAGCATCGGAGTGCAGCGCTGAGTGCTTCCCGGAGAGTGAATGCTGCTAATTAGAGTGCAGGGTTTAGATACCGTTTTATCAGCAGCATCTCCACACAACACCAAGGTGCACTGAAACCTCTGCCTTATGGCTCTCCTACTGATCCTGAGTTATACAATGTCATATGCTCCAGTCACATTCAGAGCTGCAGTCACAGTTCTGCTTATTTTCTGATGACTCCTGACTGCAGGACTTCACATCTTTCTTCTGACCACTGCTAGTTAAGTGTCTACATGTGTCGTCCAGTACAGATAAGACTTATAATATACAATCATCACACAATGCAACACAGCAGAGTGCAGTATAGTACACTACATGACCTGAGCTATTTGGATGGGTCACTCCACAAAGAAATGAGGGATTCCACATGTGGAAGAATTGTGAACGCAGCTCTGGATGCAACTGGAGTATCGGACATGTTGTTACTGCCAAATTATGAATGCAAATTATGTTCTCCTTTAACCCCGAGACTGGGGGGAAGTTACCTCTACAGTATAAACAATTAGGTGTCAAGTCCCCCCTTTATAGGCCCATATATATATAAATGCCTTGTCATACGATTATCATCCATGCCAGTATTAGGTGCAGGAGGAGTATATATATGGTGAAATACTGGACAAAGGATGGATGGATGGATGGGGATAGATGAGAAGATAGATAGATAGAGGGATAGATGGATATGATAGATAGATGGAGATAGATGATGATAGATAGATAGATATAGGAGAGGGAGGAGAGCAGATAGGATAGTTTTTTTATTATACTGCCAGGGTGGTGGAAAGTGATATGTGGATGATATTTGGAGGATGGATGGACTATGAGGTGGATAGGTTGAGGATGGTGGCGGAGACGATGTAGTTGTATCTGCCGTGAGTGAAGGTAAAGGGGCTATAAAGTGATAGATGGAGGTGGTGGTGGGGTTTATGAGGTGATAGGTGGGGATTGTATTTTGTGTTGGCACTAGGATGCATAAAATAATGGTGGGGAGGGGGGTACAGAGCACAGCTTACAAGCACAATCTCCTTGGGTGGCAGAGGACCATCCCCCTGAACATTGAAGCTATGGTCGGTACCCCCCAAAATCATATCGTGCAGCTTGAATAAGTTGCAGGCATGATCTTCAGGTGGTGCAGTAGATAGCATTTAGTACTGTCATGTTTTTGTGCAAATTTCTCTTTGGACTATCTCAGACTTATTGGACTAGCGTTGGATCCATTTAATTAATAAAATCGTGAAAGAGGGCTAATGTTGGGGGAGTGTTTATTTAAATAAAAGTTTTTTTGTGCAGTTTGTGTCTTTTTTTCCCCATTTAATTCCATGGCTAGTAATGGAGGCGTCTGACAGACGCCTCTCCATTACTAGTGCTGGGGCTTGGTGTTGGAGAGCGGTGTTTTTTTGTCAACCCAAGGCTGACACTTACCCCATGTAACTATTACCCCAGTACCCAACGCACCAGGCCTACTGGGAAGAACCAAGTAACCATCAGAAGCGGACCCTTTAATGTGAAGGTCCACTTCTGGGGCAACAGCGGGCTGGTATTTGTAATGTGGGAAGGGATCAGCATCCATGGACCTTCCCATTCTGATAGTATGATGCTGCAACTGCTGCTTTTACCTTGGCTGGTTATGAAAAATTGGAGGGGGGAACCTCACTTCTTATTTTTTCAAAAATCACTTATTTATTGAGAATCCAAAAATGGGGGACTCCTGTAATCATGCCCACGCTTAGTTTCTCAATAAATTAATAGAAGAAATGACGTGGGGTCCTCCATATTTTCCATAACCATCCAAGGTTTAAGCCGGCTGCTATCAGAATGGGTACATGGATACTGGTCTCTTCCCCTTTTAAAAATACCAGCTCGCAGCTGCCCCAGCAGCAGACCATCACATTAGAGTGCTTCTGCTGGTAACTCGGCACTTACCAGTACCCCTGGTGCATTGACTACTGGGGTCATAGTGACAGAGGGTTAGTGTCAGCCTTGGGCTGACAAAAACCACTGCTGGCTGACACCATGCCCCAGCGCTAGTAATGGAAAGGCGTCTGTCAGATGCCTTTCCTAGGGGAAAATACGGTCCTTGTCCAGTGAATAGACAAACTGACGTTCATTGATCATATGACCTCTGTGAACGTTTTGTCATCCCTCAGTGGGTGGGTTTATCACTGCTAATGTCTAGCAGTGATAACTGGAAGTCCTAGATTACAATGCAGTCTGGGACTTGTAAGAAAGAGCTGCTGGAGAACTACTGACACTCACACAAGTAGGAAGTTTCACTGCAAGAAGTGGATCTTATGATACATGAATAAGAAGGCAAAAGAAAAGAAACAAATGAAGGAAGTGGAATATCTTTACTTTTCAATATAAATGCTGTTTATAGTGTTCTATGAAATCGTTAAACTCCAGGATAAGTACAGTGGTCCCTCAAAATACAGTATTAATTGGTTCTGGTACGACCATTGTATGTTTAAACCATAACTTTATAGAAAACATTCAATTTGTTCTGATGGCCCAAAATATGACACAACATAATACAAAATGAATATTAAAGAAGAGGAAGCAGATAACTAATCCAGATAAAGCAGATAAAGAAAATCACTTTCTATCCAGAGGACAGGAGCTTCTTTGGGTCATATACTATACACGTTTTCCAGAAGAAAAGAAATTGGGGCCACCCTCACCTGGTGCTCAAAGGAGTCGCCCATCCTGGCACATGTAAAGAGTAGTACAGGACATACCGCACTGTACCGCAGAGAGACACCGCATGTAGCTCACTAACACAGAGGTTTTAGAAGTAAGGGCCGCTTCACATGATGTTTATTGCTTACGTCAAACGTATACGCTTTGATACCCAAAAACAATATTGTAATGTATTGCTTGATGTGTCCATAGAATATAATGGTGAAACGTGAAGTCAAAAGAGCATACTTTTAAATACGCTCGACGTCCATATACTGTTTTTTTTTTTAGGTTCAGAAAAACGTAGTCTATGAGTGACATATGCAAACGTAATGGTAGACGTTTGAATGCATTTAACGTATACGGTTTTCTTCAAAATCAAAATATAATGTGACTAGTAAAGAGCATACTAAATACCCACGCCCTATACTTTTTTTTTTTTATTAGAAAAGGATACAAATGTATGCAAACATATACCTACATGGTAAAACATAGATGTACACCCAAAAATGAATAAGTTTTGATTTTTTTTTTTAACGTATGGCTAAAAAAAGTAATGTATACCTAAATTGTATAGCAAAAACGTCATGTGAACCCACCCTAAGATGTTTTTGATAACTGGTTGCATCAAACACATTAGCCCAAGATCAGCATTGTCTGTGACATTGTATGTTGAATGTGGTGTCAAGATAAGATAATATGTCCTTGGAAAGACCATTGTATGTTGTTTCCTAAGGTCATTGAAACTTCAGGGACCACTGTAATGGGACTCTTACGAGTCCGGTCATTTTGGCGTCTTACCTCCACTGGCCCGCGCACGAATTCCGTCTGCTCCGTTCCTCCCACCTCTAGCGTCACATCCACGGAGGCGAAAGGTCGGCTCGCCATCTGCTGTCGTTCTCGCATAAGTTGCTGCAGAGAAGAAAATTAATTTGTTAAATTTTCTATCAACAACATTTTCATACTTTACTGCATCTTAGAAGTCATGTTACAGAAGCTGTTGTGGTCTAAGCGCAGAGCGTCACACATACACAGCAAATCAGGGGCCACAGCAAAGATGTCAGGAGGTTGAATGCAGATAACATCTTTACTCAGCACGAAAGGTTGTCACAGCCCCTCCCCTCTTATTAACAGTATTGGTTATTTCTGCAGCTGGGGGTCAGTCATTATGGCTATCAATGGACCCTTTAGTCCATAACAGTGAAATTATATGGGTCCAGGTAACAAGCCTAGACAATTACGGCTCAACTACACCCCGGTTTCCAAGACTCAAAAATAGGGAGTCTGTCCTGTTATTCTGCAGCATTATAGGATCAGCAAGTATCATAGTCGTGATAGAAAAAAACACTACAGGTGTCTATTTTATAAAATCACACCAGAGATTTGATTGCTCTCATTTTATAGGAACATTTGTCTTTACATCCAGAGGCTAAAAAAAAACAGTTATGACCTAGTCCTGCTCACACAGTAGGACTAATGTCACTACCTACTAGATACTTGGTAACTTCATACTCGCAGAGCTAGACTTGACTTAGAGGGGAAGTCCACCTGTTAAGGCATAGATAAAGAATAAAGGGGCCCTGGTGTGTGGTAAAATACCCAAATCCATCTGATTTGGTTATCTTCTGACATGTCTTTAGGTAACTTTCCCTTTAAGGGTATGTTCACAGGCTTATTTTAGAGCGCAATTCGCAGAATATTTGCGCTCTAATACAGGCGAGATGCGCGGCGAAACTACGGTAATCCATAGTTCTCATAGAGAACTATGGATTGCGCCTCATCCCCCTGCGCGTCCAATACACTCGTGATAAAAGACATGTCAATTATTCGTGGCGAATATGCGTCACGAGTAATGAATGTCAATGTGGCCGGCGGGAGTATGCGCGTCTCAGCGCCAGCTCCCGAAAGATACGATGTAATGCGGCGCGTACATCGTGTGAACATACCCTGACAACAGGATTTGGATGACTGCAACTTGCCCTATACTATAAAGGGGTTTTACCATGAGATAAATTGCCCTCAACAGGTCAAGAGTGTGCTCGGCTATATTTGGAACCTCCCACAGGAGCGACTGGAGAGGACGGCCGCAAGTGTCGCCCTCCTCATTCTTATGCATGGCCGGCTCGCAGCTAGGTACGAGTAACCTGTGCAGGTTATTTCACCTAGTGGTAAAACACCTTTAATTTGTATCAGTCTTATTTGTACACAGTCAAATTACATTATTATGTGCACCAGCTAATTTGCTGAGTAAACACCCTGTGCAGCAGGCACAGCAATTCAATCGGCTGGGAGTGACTTCATAAGGTCCTGGTAGGTTGTCACTTGTATGTGTAGCCATGCTGACTGCATCCCACAGCTGCTGGAGGGGGCGTTGGGGAGGATCCATAGAGCGAACACAATGATCAAAGTGGTCCCACAGATACTCAATTGGGTTCAAGTCTGGGGAATTAGGGGCTAGGATATTACTCAGAAGTATTGGTCATGCTCTTCCAACCAATGTCGGACATTTCTAGCCGTGTGACATGTCAGATTGACTTGCTGGAAGATCCCGTCTACCCCAGGGAAGAAAATCAGCATGGATGTGTGTATGAGATCAGAGGCGCAACTTGAAGTTTCTGGGCCCTGGTGCACATAGTGAAATGAGGCCCCTCAGCTACCATGTGGCATTGACAATGCTGTAGCAGAAGGGCTTTTGGGGCCCCCTCAGGCTGCAGGGCCCGGTAGCGACTGCTACCTCTGCACCCCCTATAGCTACGTCCCTGTATGAGATGGCTTCATAAACAAACTGGTTGAGAGGGCCTTACACATGGATAAGGAGTCCATCCAATTCCACGAAAACATTCCCCAGACAATAAGGCTGCCACCACCAGCTTGTTATTATTATTATTTATTTTAGGGCGCTGTAAATTCGAGGGGGGTTACATACATAACCAAAACAAGTACAATGATGACGATAAATGAATAAGACCTGATGCGCAGAGAGAGAGAGGACCCTGCCCATGAAGGCTTACAATCTACAAGGAAGTAGGAGAAGAGACAGAAGGTGAAGGGCAGACATGTTTGTGGGGTGGTATAGTGGCAGCAGGATTATTGTAGGTTAAAGACTATCCTGAAGAGCTTGAGGCTGGTTTTGAGGCTACTGAAAGTGGAGGAGAGTCTGATGTGTTGGGGCAGTCAGTTCCAGAGTGTGGAGGAAGCACGGGAGAAGTCTTGAAGACGTTTGTGTGAAGAGGTGACAAGGGGACAGCAGAGAAGAAGGTCCTCTGAGGAGCGGAGTTTGCGTGAGGGGTGGTATCTAGAGATTGAGGCAGAGATATATGGTGGAGACCGGTTATGGAGAGCCTTGTAGGTCATGGTTAGCAATTTAAACTGAATTCACTGGGAAATGGAGAGCCAGTGAAGGGATTGATGGATGGGAGAGGCAGAGAAATAGCGAGGAGAGAGAGAGAGATAAGGCATCAGCAGAGTTGAGGATGGTTTGGATAGAAGGCCACACAGTAGGATGTTGCAGTAGTTTAGGTGGGAGATGACAATGGCAGCTTGTTACAATGTATCAGTGTAGATAACCAGACTGGAGCCCAGGACAGAAGTGAGATTTATGACACTTGCACCGGATTTTCAGTGCGGACACACTGTAACAAACCCACAGCTTTCCCTGTTGGCGACACACGAGTCATTTCTGGCAACTTCTGTGTCTATTATTCAGCGCCGATCTCTCGCTGCAGTAATTGCCTTGTCCTTGGATGTAAACAGCAGCTAATAGCAGAAATCTACAAATTTTATTTAAAGAGATTTGTATCACAGAAATAGCCGCAATCATTTCCCTTCCTGCAAATTAAAAGCAATTAAACACATGGTCGGGTGTGTGGAGGCGGATCAGCGCAGCGTGCCTTGCGTCACTGCATCGTTACTGCTGAGTTATGGATGTATTACAGCAGAATCCCCACAGGACCAGTTCCCGATTATTGGGGTCTCTCTGGTGTCCTCAACAATACAAAAGCAATTTCTATCGTGCTATCATTTTGTTGCAAGGCTAGTCTATGGCAGACACACAAACACACTCCTCACCATACAACCTGGAGGGGACTACTACAAACCGCAGATGACAATTACAGAGGTAGTCCCCCTGCAATAAACTAACGGAGCCAGGATGGGTTGGGGGCAGGGATGTAGCTAATATTAATATAGGAAACAGTCAAAAAGAGTTCCTGAAATAATGAATAACTGGTCTCACATGCAGGATCTCTCAGCCCCAGCAGATCAAGGGATAAATTAGGGATTTAAAAGTCTAGGAAACAATTTTAAAAGCCTAGGAAACTTGACACTGTAGTTTTAGGATACTTATACATGGACCTACACAGTCAGGTCACATTATTATGACCACTTCATACTTTTGACAAATTAAAGGGGTTTTGCCACGAAGTAAAATTGATGTGGGAAGCTGGCAAATGAAATAACAAACATTTTCACCATTCATTATTATTAAAATTTTGCAAACCCTTTTTATTTAGCTGCCCTTAGTGATCCAGTGTTCACAGCTCGTCTCCAGGGGATACGACCAGGGCTGAGTGCTTCTAAGTCCTGATCGCACATGCTCAGACATCACTTCTCCTCTCAGGCAGCTACTGAGTGTTCAAACCCCAGGAGCTGTCACTCTACTCCTGTCCTCTGTACTCCTTAGTAATTAGTCAAACAGTGCAAATAAATAAAAAAAGAAACCGCAATGAGGTTTGTGCATTGATAAAGAGAAAACAAAATACGGGTTTGGTTTCTGCAGGGATCTGAACCTAGGACCCTTGTGCCTGGAGGCAAGAACTTTACCTCTGAGCTACTCACAATGCTTTACATAAACAGACCTTTGACTACAGAGAGGAAAGGCCTGGTGATGTCATCCTGCTGGATCACATGATATGTAGTTCAAACAAATCACACACGCCCCCGTCTGAGCGCACAGAGCTGAAGAGCTGGATGCAGGAGGCATGAAATGAGAACGTGGCAAAACCCCTTTAAGGATAAGATGAGGTAAAGTCATTCAAATCCCGCTGTTAAAGGGGAAGTTACTTATATACATGTCAGAGGATAACTGAATAAATCATAGGGGTTCCGGTGACTTATCACATCCCCCCAAGACACAGACCAGACAACTGTTATCTACAGTAGGACTTAGATGGACTTTCCCTCTTAGTCAAGTTCAGTTCTGCGAGTACAAAGTTACTAAGTATCCAGTATTGAGCGACATTAATGAGGCGAGAAGCACAAAATCATTATCTGCCAGTTAATTGATCCGCTGCTTTCTTGTGAACATTGTATCATTTAGAGATCAGCAGCGCAGAAAGGGAAACAGGAGACGGAAACTGCCCCAAAAAATAGCACCAACCACCTCAACACAGCATGACCCCTAAAATCAAGACCTCTCCAATACATGCATACTATATAGAGTCATCATCTTCTGCTGAATCCTCTGTAGTCGTTGCTGGAAAAGCTGCCTGAAAACCTGTTTGACTGCCACAAGGGTCGTCGCCCATCTTTCTTAGACTTCTAAATAGAAAATCTACCTCATTAAGCAGCAATATTGTAGTTAGGGAAGCATCCTCCATAACTAGACCTAGAGCTGTCTTAACAGAATTATGGGCCCCTGGGCATAGCACTGCAGTGGGTCCTGCCAAATATATGACATCACACTTGGCCAAGCCTCCAGTCCTCCCCCCACCTCCCCAAGCACACCCATATTATCTCGCCACTTATGTCTCGACACTGGCAGCCTATAAGACTAATTGGCAGGGCAGGGAGCCTTAGGCTCCCTTCTCCACCATGGTTTTTAACTGTTTGCATATCCTAAAAACACACAAACATTTAAATAAGCAAAGCCAACCAAGGGATCCTTGTGTTCCTGGGACATAAATAGACCACCTGGGGCCCCTATACTTGTGAGGCCCCCGGGCAACTGCCTAGTGTGCCCAGTGGAAAAGATGGCCCTGACTAGACCGACTCTCCATTGAACGAACCAGAAAAGTTGGACGAATAATAAGATGGTTATATTTAGTGTACGTTCACACAGATTTTTTCTGTTGCTAAAAAGTCAGCGCTAAAACAGCAATGTTTACTTGACGGAAATTTCACACTTGTAAGCGTGGAATTCAGACGCGGAAATGAAGGTGAATGCCCACGGCAGATTATACCCATAATGGGCGGCGCGGAATATGCCTCAAAAGAATTGACATGTCAATAAGTGCCAAAAGTAAGTGAGAAAAATCAGCGTTATCTGAACGACAACACTGATCTTAGATATAAAGGAGGTTAAGGGAACAATCACGTTATCTTGAACTCAGGACGTAACTATGTTTTAAATGGGTGATAAAGAAAACCTTTGGATTTTATGAGCGCTGACCCAAGGACCTTTCTGGTTAAATCTTCACTATAAGGGGCTGTTCACACGGCGGTTTTGGATCTGTGTTGGATCCGAAAATCGCATCCAAAACGCTGCGTCGATCGGATCCTAAACGGATCCAACATGTATCCAGCATGCAGCTGCGTGTTTGGATATGTGGTGGATGAAGCAGGATCGCACCCTATAGTTTTAAACAGGGCTCCTGCTGTGTCTTTAGGGACAAGAAATGACATGTCAATTCTTAGAATGGATCCAAACGACGGATCCAAAGAATGCAATTAAACACGCATCGGCGATCACGTGTGTGAATGCCGATGCGTGTTTCATATTAAAAGCCATGTAAATCACACTGCTATTTATTAGATGAGTGTTTGGGTCCGTTTAGGGTCTAAAAGACGGATCCAAACACATATCTAAAAACGTATGTTCACACGGACTCAACACGCCATGTCAACATACCCTAATGGATATTGGTTTATCATAGGATTTGATGCTGATTCTGAGGCAGATCCAGCACTGAATCCACCTCCAGAATCAGCATCATACCCCTACAGCATTCTGGATATGGATCCACCCCTCTTAAAGTTAGTCAGCTGGGCAAAATGTCTTCCAGTGCTTCATACAGAGATTTATACCCATAAACAGTTTCTCACCAAGAGGTACACTACCCAAAAGTAGCCTCTGAGAGCCTTTTTACAGGGCAGCAGGGGAAGCACTTTTACACCCTCTCATTGCAAGAATCTCATCAGCAGACCACACCTGGAATCATACACATATATGCTTGAAATGCATCCGCATGCCATGTTTTTCAGCAATCTGACATTCCTAGCTAGATGTGTTAAGTGTTATATTTTTTTCATCAGTAAATATAATATATACACACACATCTAAAAAAAAAAACTGTATTTATGCTGAGGAAGCTCCAGCCTCTGCTCCTTGGCCCATCTTAAATGGGTTGTCTCACTACAAGGATTGCTTTTTATGTTAAAGCTCTCCAAAAACAAGTCACTTTGCAATATGTGTCCATTACCAGTGTCCTACCTATTCCTAGATATCCCCTCTTGTATGGGCTGCATCAGCTCCTCAGGTCACTATAGCTACAGCCCTGTATGATCTCTCCTGATTGGCTGCCAGCACTGGTTGCTATAGCTACAGACCTGGCTTCTACTGCAGTCTAGTAGAAGCCAGTAAACACGCCCCTGAATTCAAAATGAAACCAAGAAAACTGAGGTGAGATGAATCAATGTAGTGAGACAACCCCTTTAAAGGAGTTCAGCTACAAAGTTTGAAATAAAAATGTGTCAAGTTATAGAGGGATATATTCCCTAAAACCCAGTTTCTGTATAACAAGGCAGACTGGTCAGGAAGTTAGACCCGCTGGATAATGGTGGCCTTATTGGTTGCCTCCCAGCTTTCCCAGAAAGATATAACTAACCAAATCTAAAGATTTTTAGCAATGCAGTTCATAAAGCGGCAAGTGTATGAATGCAGGCGGCATCAGATTTTTTTTTGTTTTTGGGGTGGGGTGGGGTGTTTAGATACGATAAGATTTTGGCGCAGTTCTCTGGCACCAGACAATTGATTAACCAATACTTTGCTGCTCCGTGCATTTTGCTAATGTTTGACGCAAGATTAAGATAGAGAAAATTAATCTTTTCTTGATTTACGCTGCCTACTTTCTGGACCTGGATCACCTGGAGGAGCGGGAGGAACAGGTGTCGCTTGGAGCTTTAGTGCCTATGCTATTTGCAGGATGTTCCTTAATGAAGATGAAAATGGCCAAGCTCATTGTGCTAATAGCGAGGTAATCACATTGTGCCAGCAATTCCACGTCTCCAAGCAGCAGCACTTAGGTCATTTGTGCTCGATGATGCTTAAGTGTTTGTGGAGTGTGGTCTGAGCCACTTGTTGTCGGGAGCCGTTAAAGAGCTGCAGCATCAAGTGTCTCTTTGTAAAGCCGCAGCCGCCCCGCTCGTTTACTGCCCTGACCAAAGTAAGGAAGGCGAGTTTATCATGGACTGTTAAATTGTGCACGTCCTTGTCTTCCAAGAAATTAGCTGGGATGGATGAAAAGCTTGTTTTCTGTTCTGCAAATAAATACGAGAAACATTTAAAGGGAACCCAAATGAGCCAAGAGTGGATGGGCTAATGTCTCTGGGCCACTGACTGGCACTTTGGGGAAGTAATATAGTATATGCAATTGAGCATATTCGTTAAAAGACCCCAATTTCATCTGCGTGCAAATGTAGAAGTGTTAAACCCATACGGGACATAAGTACAATATTTAATGTGTAGCTATATACTACAATTTGCTGATCTCCAACCAGGAGATTAATGGAAAAAAAATTACAAGAGGTGACTGATCCCTGAATCGCCCAATAAATTTAGGGGATCAATTTAAATTGGGATTTAAACAGTCCTCCTCATCATTTTGACATTATGAGACCAAGACAACATCTCACAATTGATCAACAGTATCTCACCATTGCGAGGCTTCGAGCAGACGGAAGTGGCCTATGAGCTTAGGGTGTCTGAGTGTCATCAGCAGGTTGCAACAGATATACAGAGACTGGAAGAGTCACAGAAAGGCAAAGAAATGGACGTCCTTTGGCTCCATCACACACTGATGACCGCTTCATTGTAAACAATGCCCTGCGGAACCGGATGATGAATGCCACACAACTCCACTCACATTTAAGGGAGGTAAGAGGCAACCAAGTGTCACATCAGACCATTCATAACCATTTACATCAGCATGGTCTGTGTGCTAGACGACCAAGCAAGGGTACCTCACCACAGCACCAGGCACAGACATCATTGTCTTGCTTGGGCCAGAAAGCATCTATGCTGGATGAGGGACCTGTGGTCCTCAGTGCTGTTCAGTCGATTCACCTTAAGCATAAATGATGGCCACCAACGATGTGGGAGACCTCAAGGAGAGCGCTGTGCATCAGCCAGGTCAGGTACCTTTGCCAGTTGTCTAGCACGCAGACCACAATAATGTAAATGGTTACAAATGGTCTGACGTGACACATGGTTGCCTCCCACCTCCCTTAAATGTGCCTGGAGTTGTGTGGCATTCATCATTTGGTTTTGCAGGGCATTGTTTACAATGAAGCGGTCATCAGTGTGTGATGGGGGCCGAAGGACGTCTACTTTTTTACCTGTGACTCTTCCAGTCACTGTATCTCTGTTGCAAATTGCTGATGACACTCTGTGACACTCTAAACTCAGTGGCCACTTCCGTCTGAGTGCATCCCGCTCGAACCCTCGCAATCAAGTGTTGTCTTGATCTCATGACGTCAAAATGTGAACAGCATGATGAGAAGCACTGTGTAAATCCCAATTCAAAATGATCCCCTAAATGTATTAAGTGATTCAGGGATCAAATACCTGTAGTGAATTTTGCCATTAAGCAATTTAGAATTTTGTTCAAGATCAGCAAGTTGCACAAAAAGTAAACATTGAACAGTTGGACATGTGCATTCTAAAAATAAAAAATTGTCTCATTTAGTTAATTTAAAAAAATGAAGAAATTTTATGTTCACTCTGAAATTTCAACCAAAAGCCAAATACCCGTAAGTTTTTGTGAGCAGTGTATATACTAGTAGATATCCTGTCCCAGGACGATGACTGTAATATAAAATGCATCTACTTGAGGGTAAGGTTCTTGTCCCAGGATGGCAGCAATCTATATACTGTAAAGAAATATGCACCCGATACACTGCTAAGTGCAGGGCACAATGTATTGAGTTTGGATGAGATGGTAACCTCGAAGCCTTGGTACAGCCCCCATTGTGCTGTGTTTTTCTGTACATATTGACTGCTGCTCTGATTCTCCTCTCTCACATACAAACTGTTGCTGATGCTTTCTTCTCTCACATATAAACAACCATCCTGCTACTCTCAATCCAATGATGCACTTGAAGTTTGTCAGCTGGGCTAAATGCATCATAAAGTGCAATTAACATTCTCTCATCAAGAGGTACACTACGCAAAAGTAGCCTCTGAGAGCCTTTTTACAAGGCAGCGGAGAAGGACTTTTACACCTTCTTGTGGCAAGAGCCAGTCTCTTATCAGATGACACCTGGAATTATTTACATAGATGGCCAACATGTACCCACATGCCGAGTGATGCAACAATTCAACATTCCTATTTGGGTATATTATATATTTTATTGTGTCAATGAGTCCACTTGTATATACTTGAGTATAAGCCGAGTTTTTCAGCACAAAAAATGTGCTGAAAAATCCCTCCTCGGCTTATACTCGACGGCCCGTGCACCGGCAGGGACACTCCAGCTATGTGCGACTCCTCTGGGAGCGAATATAGCCGATTGCCGAGTACAGCAGACAGCATCCGGGCGCTAACGTGGCCCGAGTGCTGCCGGTGATCTCCTCATCTGTATGCGACTCCTCCAGAATGCATACAGGATAAGAGATACCACTGCGGAGCAGAGAGCGAGTGCTCCCTGCTCTGCAGTGGACTCCGGGCGGCCGCAAACTCGCGGCTGTCTGGAGTTACCGGCACAGGCAGTGTGTGTCATCACGCTGCCTGTGCGGCCTGAAGACATCACGCCGCCTGTGCCAGAAGACGGAGCGGAACTGCCGTGAGTTGGAGCAGTGGGGGATCGAGGTAAGTGTTTATTTTTTGTTTTGAAAACCCTGCCTATACCTCCCTGTAGCCTGCTTAGGGGGACCTATAACTGCCTATAACCTGCCTATGAGGACCTATACCTGCCTATAACCTGTCTATGGGGGCATATAACTGCCTATAATCTGCCTAGGGGGGTCATATAATTGCTATACTATAGCCTGCCTATGAGGACCTATACCTGCCTATAACCGGCCTATGGGGGCATATACCTCCCTAGGGGGGCCTATAATTGCATATAGCCTGCCTATGAGGACCTATACCTGCCTATAACCAGTCTATGGGGGCATATACCTGCCTATAATTTGCCTATGGGGGCAATTACCTGCCTATGGGGACATATACCTACCTATGGGAACATAAAGCTGCCTATACCAGTCTATAACCTGCCTATGGGGAACATATACCTGTTTATGGGGGACATATACCTGCCTATACCTGCTTATATCTGCCTATATAATTTTATTGGTATCCATTTTTATTTTTGATATTTACCAGTAGCCGCTGCATTTTCCACCCTAGGCTTATACTTGAGTCAATAAGCTTTCTGGGTTTTTTTTTGGCAAAAGTAGGTGCCTCGGCTTGTACTCGGGTCGGCTTGTACTCGAGTATATAAGGTATATATATTGTGGCAGAGTGGCTTCAGGCAGTCGCGTATCTCTCCCACTAGTTTGGCTATAGCAGAGAAAGCATATTTCTTTTGCTGTGTGTTTTTGAAAGACCTGGAAAAGGACCAGCTACGGAAAAGAGATACCGTCAAGGCCATTCCAGATTTTAAGTGTTTTTGGGCTCAATAGGCGACACCTGGGAGAACGCTTTTATAGAAGCTATGAAGACTTCAGACAGGGGGTGACTGCTGAGCTGGATAGTGCTCCTGGGCTGGGAAAAAGCAGGTGTTACAGATGTGAGGAGCCCTGAATCAGAAGATTCTGGTGTGAAAACTTCTGGGCGATAGGCTCAGGATATATTTAGTGAGGAATTTCTAGGTTTAGTTGGTGGCCAGATAGCCTAGGATTTTATTTTTTTGTACATGAACTACCTGTTGCCCTCAGTGTTTGCAGAATAAAGCTGGCTGAGGTCCATTTAATACCATTCTTGTGATCAAAGTGACATATATTGGTGTGCCATAATCTGTCTTACAAAAGCTAACAGACCCCCAGACTGTCCAATATGGTGGCTGGACATGAGACAGTTGGTCCAGTCCTCATGAAAATGGTAGTATTACCTGGTACAGGCCTCTTACCCCTTCCCCACCATTCAAAGCTACCACCGCAAATCACAGAAGGGAACCAGCTTGAAGAACCATCTACTGGGATAGGGTTGCTAGACCACGGAGATAGCGGGTGATTGACTCTGCATATGGCGGTGAATAAGGTTTCATTGGAGGAGACTATAAATATATAGACCCTTCTATATGACAGTGCTGTAGAAAATATCTATACATGGATCGTCAGTCCATACTTTATAAAAATATAATCTCCGCCCCTCCTCAGTTTACAATATAGACACGTGCGGGAAATCATTATTCTGCTGCTGATGAATTGTTACAACAAAAGGAAAACCATTAACATAATTTAATTATTGTAAACGTCTAATCGAGAACAGATGATCACACAGTTACACTTACTGATGTATGAAACGCTCCCATCCAGCGCTGCCGCCGCAATACTCAGCCCATTAATCAGCTCATGGAGGCGAATCATAATCCTGCAGGTTTATTTCACTCACATCCATTATAAATAGGCAAAGTACGTGAGTTAAAACCGACAATGGCGGCAAAACAAGTGGAAGCTACTCTGTGGAAGAGGGTAAGACGGCCTAAACAGACCAAGAAGCTCAGGGGTTTACACGTGGAATAATAAAAATCTACTACAATAGTGCACCCCCCTATGTGCAAGAGTCTATTAACTATAATATAGTCATCAATGTAGGAGGATAGAAGGACTGATGCTAACGCATATGTACACAAATCTACCTACTAGTATACTGTGTCCAATACACAAGAATGTAACTACTATAATACTGTCCCCTATAGTGGGGGAAAAAAGTATTTAGTCAGCCACCAATTGTACAAGGTCTTCCACTAAAAAAAATGAGAAGCCTGAAATTGACATCATAGGTCGACCTCAACTATGAGAGACAAAATGAGAAAACAAATCCCGAAAATCACATTGTCTGATTTGGAAAGAATTTATTTGCAAATTATGGTGGAAAATAAGTATTTGGTCACCTACAAACAAGCAAGATTTCTGGCTCTCACAGACCTGTAACTTCTTCTTTAAGAGGCTCCTCTGTCCTCCACTCATTACCTGTAGTAATGGCACCTGTTTGAACTTGTTATCAGTATAAAAGACACCTGTCCACAACCTCAAACAGTAACACTCCAAACTCCACTACGGTGAAGACCAAAGAGCTGTCGAAGGACGCCAGAAACAAAATTGTAGCTCTGCACAGGTGGGAAGACGGGAATCTGCAATAGGCGAGCAGCTTGGTGTGAAAAAATTTCAATGTGGGAGCAATAATTAGAAAATGGAAGCCATACAAGACCACTGATAATCTCCCTCGATCTGGGGCTCCACGCAAGATCTCGCCCCGTGGGGTCAAAATGATCACAAGAACAGTGAGCAAAAATCCCAGAACCACACTGGGGAACGTAGCGAATGACCTGCAGTGAGCTGGGACCAACGTAACAATGGCTACCATTAGTAACACACTACGCCACCAGGGACTCAGATCCTGCAGTGCCAGATGTGTCCCCCTGCTTAAGCCAGTACATGTCCGGGCACGTCTGAAATTTACTAGAGAGCATTTGGATGATCCAGAAGAGTACTGGGAGAATGTCATATGGTCAGATGAAACCAAAGTAGAACTGTTTGGTAGAAACATAACTCGTCATGTTTGGAGGAGAGAGAATGCCAAGTTGCAGCCAAAGAAGACCATACCTACTTTTTAGCATGGGGGGGGGGCAACATCATGCTTTGGGGCTGGTTCTCTGCAAAGGGACCAGGACGACTGATCCATGTACATGAATGAATAAATGGGGCCTGTATGTGAGGATTTTTGAGTGCAAACCTCTTCCAAACCCGCAGGGCATTGAACAAAAAGGCTGGGTCTTTCAGCATGCAAAGATCCAAACACCCGCCAGGGCGATGAAGGAGTGGTTTGTAGAAGCATTTCAAGGTCCCGGAGTGGCCCAGCAGTCTCCGATTCAACCCCTAAAAAACCCTTTGGAGGGTGGTGCCCAGCGACAGCCCTAAAACATCACTGCTCTAGAGGAGATCTAATGGAGAAATGGGCCAAAATACCAGCAACAATGTGTGCCAACCCTTTTGAAAGACTTACAGAAAATGTTTGACTCTGTCATTGCCAACAAAGGATACATAACAAAAGTATTGAGATGAACTTTTGTTATTGACCAAATACTTATTTTCCCATAATTTGCAAATAAATTCTTTCCCAAAACAGACAATGTGATTTTCTGGATTTGTTTTCTCATTTTGTCTTCAAAAGTTGAGGTCGACCTATGATGTCAGTTAGAGGCCTTCTCATTTTTTTTGTGGGGAACGTAAAAAATTGTGGCTGCAAAATATTTTTTTCCCCAGTATGTACAAAAACATTACTACTATAATACTGCAGCATATAACAGCTCACCATCCACAAAGACATCGGATAAAACAACTTTCTCTTTATTAAAGCTTGATAAAATTCATGCAAAAAGAGGGTATGAAAGCACTTAATGAGTAATGCTCACAATGCTGAGATATTCAGCAATATGCTTTTTTCCATTCCGTCTTTTGTAGGCAACTTTCTATTATAGCGCATTTAGCGCGTTACCGCTTCATGCCTTGTCTCCCTCCATGGACTGACTTGGATCAAAAGGTGAGCTGATGCTTTAAGAATTTATCCATCATCAGCTTTTGTACAAAAATATA
Organism: Phyllomedusa bahiana; assembly: GCA_025379985.1. Lineage (NCBI taxonomy): Eukaryota > Metazoa > Chordata > Amphibia > Anura > Hylidae > Phyllomedusa > Phyllomedusa bahiana. The sequence goes on from JAODAL010003466.1 coordinate 75,883, forward strand.
ATACTAAATATTGCCCCTTGTAAAAGGGTAACCTACTTAATAAGCCCCTTGTACAAAAATTTTAAATACTATAATTTCGCCCTCAGTACAAAAAAATAACTACTACAATTCTTTCCCCTATGTACAAAAATATAACTACGGCAATCTGCTCCCCATGTACAAGAATATAAATATTAATACTGCACCTAGTAAAGAATAGAAAATACTATAATATGCCCCCTTGTACAAGAAAATAACTAGTATAATATGCCCCCTTTGTACAAAATATAACTAGGGTTAAAAGCCTCCTAGTACAAGAATAAATAGTTAAATTTTCCCTTGTACAAGAATTTAAATAGTATAAAACTGCTCACTTGTACAAGAATTAATTAACTAAAAAAGCCTCCCAGCACAAGAATATAAATACTATAATATTTCCTCCCATTTTACAAAAATATAATATTAATATGTGCATGACAAGATATAATATTTTTTTTTTTTTACTGCCCCCTATTACAAGAAATAAACACTATAATATGCCTCCATGTACAAGAATATAACTCATAATACTGCCCATGTAAAAATATAAAAACTACTATAATACTTTTCCCCAAAGTCAAAAAATAAACTACTATAATACTACCCCTTGTACAAGAATATAACTATAAAATACTCCCTCTATGTACAAAAATATAACTACTATAATATGCTATGTACAAGAATATAACTATATAAAAAATGATCCTTTGTAAAGAATAAAATACTATAATTGATCCTATGTACAAGAATATAACTACTATAATACTGACTCCTATGTACAAGAATATAACTACTATAAAACTGCCTTCTATGTACAAGAGTATAACTACTATAATACTGCCTCATATTCTTGTACATAGTATTATAGTAGCTACTGTATATTCTTGTACATAACCACTGACCCCTATGTACACGAATATAACTTATATGATGCTACCTCCCACTGTGCAAAACTAGATCTACTAAATTGCTGCCCCCTATGAACATCTCATTGATTATAGTTGTTGTGTAAGGCTGCACATGTAATGATTGGAGTAGTTGTCCTTTGTATATATTGGTGGTGCTGGGACGGTGTTGTTTATGTTCATTACTTGGAGGATTATACACGAGATATAATCCAGGATCTGTCATCAGTAATCCGCCATCTTCCCGCAGCATCTGTCTCTTGTCACATCATTCAGGGTATCTTATGTAATAATCCGCAGACGTGCTCAGTTTTGGAGATGCCACTGCGATAACCATACAGGGGCGCTCAACATGACAAGGACGACGCTCGCCGTCTGTAGCCATAAATGAATCCTCCCGTGTTGACGACACACAATCCTGGAGTTTATCTGCAGGACATCGTAATCTGACAGCAGTTTATTAATATCATGATGATTTATTATACAGCAGATAGGAGAATTGTAAGAGCCGCCAGAACAGCTATAAGAAACGGGAACTGGGCAGGGGTTTATGTTGGGCCCAGTTCTGTAGAACAGTGGGGGTCCGGGTATTTAGACAAATATAGACCCAAATAGGGACATGACATAGAACCACTGACTTTATATTTAGGGATAATGCACAGTACCACTTCTTATTCTGTATAATACGGTATAGATGCTGCACAGTACCACTTCTATTCTGTACAACAGACACTGCACAGCACCTCTGGTCTTATTCTGTATAACATAGACAGTGCACAGTACCTCTCCTCTTATTCTGTATAAAATAGACACTGCATTGTACCACTTCTCTATTCCATATAATATAGACACTGAAAAATACCACTTCTATTATTTTGTATAATATAGAGGCTTGAAAATACCACTTCTATGCTGTATAGTATAGACACTGCACAGTATCACTTCTCCTACTATGTATAATATTATTTTGTATAAAAAATTATTTTGTATAAAAAAGACACTACACAGCACAACTCCTATTCTGTACAATACAGATACTGCACTTCTCATTCTGTATGAGTACCAGTTCTTTTACTTTGTCTTTCTGAACACTGCGAGTTGAGGAATCTGAAAAGACAAGTGATGGCACAACGCATGGAGGTGACAGACCGCTTTTCGTGAAAATTAAGAACTGAGAAGTAGTACTGTGTAGGTCTATACATAGAGAAGAGGTGTTTCTAATAACTACACACAGTAGACAGTACGTGAGACGTAGTACTAAGCCTGTCTATACATACAGAATAGGAGACTTTGATAACTGCATACATGAGACAGTATGAGAGAAGTGGTACTGTGCACCACACCGTATACATTTTGTTTACAGTGGCCCGCTGCATAGGAAAGAATAGTCCATATATACTGAGAATTACATCCAGAATACTGAACAGAAGTGGTACTGTGCAGTGTCTCTAAACATAGTAAAAAAGCAGAAAATGAGTATGACATACAGTACAAGAGAAGTCGTACTGTGCACTATCATATATGCAGAATATGAGCAGATCCTCAGCATTGTACCCAGCATATAAAACAAGTGGTACTGTGCAGTGTCCAAATATACTGAATAAGGGACATGCTACTGAGCAGTATCCATACAGAGACAGCAAGGTGGGGAGGGGGCTAATTTTTTTTTTTTTTTAGGGAGCTGGGATTTGGTGAAGGGGAAAAAAACAAACCTCTGGACTCTGGTGGATTGATGGTGAACGGTTTTCGGGTGGAGGAGGCAAGCTTTTTTTGGGAGGGCATGTTTTGTGAGAAGCAGACAGAGAATGATGGGAGCTATAGTCAGAGTAAGAATGTGGCTGGACCGTTTTATTTGGATTTATTTTGGTTTGACCGGTATTGAATTAAGTTTTGCTTTACAATTTAAAAATTTCCATAAAATAGATCTACAGTATCCATACAGAATAAAGATGGATATTTAGAAGTTGTACTGTGCATTGTTCATACAAATAATTGAATGAGACTCCCTCTCTCTCGCTTTTCCCATTTCTTGGCAGAATTAATTTATTACCGAAGGATTTCTCCTTTTTTCTGGCTCTTTAAGAATCAATAACAGAGCCGAGATTGAATTCAGCGTCTTCAGAGCCTCTGAGTGTGGCATAATCCTGTTATCTCTTAATGCTGCGTCCTCGTAGAATAGCGTTTAGCCAGCGACCGTCAGTAATTGCTGCGCTCTTGTGTGGAGAGCCACTTGAGTCTTCCTGAAGGTACCGGTGATCCTGTGCTTTCCACCCTCAGGCGACTTTGCTCAGTAAATGTCACTATTCCACCATTAGCACTGACATTATTTGTCACGGAATGGCGCAGATGCTGAAAAATGTCCATGAAAGTTACATTAGAAAAAAAACGAATGAAGGGAGAATCTTGTGTAAATATTCAGTGTGAGGACATGACAGGCGATCAGTGGAAAGAGCTTCTCACTAACATCGCACCTGGAGAGACCTCGCAGCGGCTGATTAGTGCTAAGAGCACGGGAAAAACCCTGCTGGGAAGAAACGTCTCACAGGATGGGAAATGTGGGGGAAAAAGCTTCACTTGGGGGTAATAAGAAATGTGAGAAGATTACTGAAAATATGCAGGGTAAGGCACATTGTAGAAGAGAAGTGCTACTGTGCACTGGCCATACAGTAAAATACTGAGAAGTCATACTGTGTAGAGAATAAGGAAAGTGCTACTGTGCACCGGCCATACAGTGCAATACTGAAAATTACACCAAGCATATAGGACAAACAAGAGTAGTCATACTGTGTAGAGAATACGGAAAGTGGTACTGTGCACTGGCCATACAGTAAAATACTGAGAATTACAACCAAGCATATAGGACAAGAGAAGTCATACTGTGTAGAGAATAAGGAAAGTGGTACTGTGCACTGGCCATACAGTAAAATACTGAGAATTAAAACAAAGAATATAGGACAAGAGAAGTCATACTGTGTAGAGAATAAGTCGCACTGTGCACTGGCCATACAGTAAAATACTGAGAATTACACCAAACATATAGGACAAGAGAAGTCATACTGTGTGTGTAGAGAATAAGGAAAGTGGTACTGTGCACTGGCCATACAGTAATATAGTGAAAATTACACCAAGCATATAGGACAAGAGAAGTCATACTGTGTAGAGAATAAGGAAAGTGATACTGTGCACTGGCCATACAGTAAAATACTGAGAATTACACCAAGCATATAGGACAAGAGAAGTCATACTGTGTAGAGAATAAGGAAAGTGATACTGTGCACTGGCCATACAGTAAAATACTGAAAATTACAGCAAGCATATAGGACAAGAGAAGTCATACTGTGTAGAGAATAAGGAAAGTGATACTGTGCACTGGCCATACAGTAAAATACTGAGAATACTGGATCCAATTTTGGATCTGAAAATCGCATCCAAAAACGAACCTAAACAGATCCAACACGCAGCTTCGTGTTTGGATGCGTGTTGGCTGCAGCCGGATTGCATCCTATAGTTTATTACAGGGCTCCTTCTGCGCCTTCCGGACCAAGAATTGACATGTCAATTCTTGGAACAGATCTGAAAGACGCAATGAGACATCCATCAGTGATCACTTGTGTGATTTCCGATGTGTGTTTCATATTAAAAGCAATGTAAATAACATTACTATTTATTAGATGCATATTTGGGTCAGTTTAGGGTCCGACAGATGGATCCAAACATGCAGCTAAAAGCGTATGTTCACACAGACTCAACACACCGTGTGAACATACCCTTACTGTGAGTTTATTGGTTAAGTGATGTCTTACTGTGGATATAATAAGGAAAGTGATACTGTGCACTGGCCATAAAGTATAGTACTGAAAATGACTTGCAGCATACAGAACAAGAGATGAGAGACTAACTATGAGGTATATTGGCAATAATTAAACCCAGCATAGATGATAAAGGAGGTTATACTGTGCACAATCTATATTGTATATTGGTGAGCATTACACGCAACATGACAAGAGAAGTGTTACTGTGTAATGCCTATACATTATAATACTAAAATTTATACTGCCCCAATAGAATAATACTGAGGCACACAGCACAAAGCATAAGGGAAGTGATACCATGCACTGTCCATACAGTATTATGCTGAGAATTACATCCAGCAAACAGGACAAGAGAAGTGGTACTGTGCAATGTCTATTCAGTATTATACAGAGAGTAACACCCAGAATACAGGTCAAGTGGTACTGTGCACCGTCCATACAGTATAATACTACTGAAAATAAGAGAAGTGAGGATAAGGGAAGGGATACTGTGCAAATACCACAAGAGAAGAGGACTGTGCAGTGTTTATTCAGTATAATACTGAGAATTACACCAGCATAGAGAACAAGAGAAGTGGTACTGTGCACTGGTCATACAGTGCAATATTGAAAATTACACCCAGCTCAGAGGAAAAGGTAAGTGAAGCTGTGCACGGTCTATAAAATATAATACTGAGAGTTATACTCAGCATACAAGTTGCAAAAATTGGTACTGTGCACTGTCCATACAGTATAATACTGAGAATTACACTCAGGAAAAGAAAGTGATACTGTGCAAAGGCAATACATTATAAGAGTAGGCACCAATCAATACATCCAGCATACAGGCCAAAAGCAGTGACCCTGTGAACTGTCCATATAGTATAGTAGTGACTTACACCCACCATGCAGGGAAAAAAATTATACTGTGCACCACTTAAACAGTACATGAACACATACTGTGAACTACATGGAAAAGAAGAAGTGCCTTAGTTTATATGGAAATAAATGCTTTATGAGGTTTGAGACTTTTCTCGTCTGTTTGAAACGCACTACTATTATTTTGCACATGACTATATATATATATATATATATATATATATATATATATATATAGTCATTAATATACTTATATCTAATTTTTCATTGTTACAGTCACAAGCTTAAATCTATTTTATGTGATAGAGCAAGACAAAGTAGCAAGTATTTGTGGGGTGTAAGGAAAGGGATACATGTGCTTTTCCAATTTTTTGCGAATAAATAACTGAAAAGTATGTCATGCATATGTAATCAGCTTTCTGTACTGTGATACTCCTAAATAAGTCACCTAATAAGTAAATAGAGTACTTATAACAGCATCATGAAAACCAAGGAACACACCACACAGTTCAGGGATAAAGTTGTGGCAAAGTGTATTGCAGGGTAAGGGATTAAAAAAAAAAAAATAGCCTGAGCTCTTAACGTTTCACAGAGAACTGTTTCAGCCATCATCCATAGATGAAATGAGTATGGCACAGCCGCTAACTTAACATTGCCGTTCACCTAAACGGACAGCCCAATGAGAGCACGAATTAGAGAAGCAGCCAAGAGGCCCAGGGTCATTCTTGAGGAGCTACAGAGATCCACAGTTTAGGAGGGAAAATATGTCCACAGGACAATGATCAGTTGTGTAATCTACAAATCTAAGCTTTATGGGAGAACTGCAAGAAGAAAGCAATTTTGAAAGCAATCCATAAGAAGTCTCATTTGCAGTTATCAGAAAGCTATGTAGGGGAATCTAGCATGTGGAAGAAGGTGCTTTGGTCAGATGAGACCAAAATGTAACTTTTTGGCCTAAATGCCAAACACTATGGGCAACAAAGTGAATTTTAGACCTAAACAGTTTTCATACATGTGGCCCTATGTGGGGAGGAAAGCCAACACTGCACATCACCCTGAACACACCATCCCCACCGTGAAGCATGGTGGTGGCAGCATCATGCTGGGTGGGTGCTTTGCTTCAGCAGGGACAAGAAAGCTGGTCAGAGCTATTATTTATTTTACAGCGCCATCGATTCCAGGGCGCTGGACATTCGAGGAGGGTTACATAGATAACATATGCTAAACAAGTACAATGGTGATGATAAATGACCAACTGGTACAAGGAAAAGAAGACCAAGTTCACGAAGGCTTACAATCTACAAGGAAGGAGGAAAGAGACAGAAGGTGAGGGGCAGACATGTTTGTGGGAGCATTCGGGTTTGTGGCTGTGGCATTAAAAAATGAGGAACAGTTCACACACACATACATCTACACACACATACATCTACACACACATACACACACACAGTATAGTGTAAATATATTTTAAAAAAAAGAGAAGTGGTACTGTGCACTGTTCATACCATGTACAGAAAAGATACTGAGAATTACAACTAAAAGAAGTACTACAGTGTTCTAATATAATACGAATTACACACAGCATAAAGGATAAAGGAACTAGTACTCAGCACTGTCTATACATACAGGCCAGGAGAAGAAGTATTTGCAGTTTCCATATATTTGTGTGTTTGGACTATTATTATACTCCAAATATAAAGAAGAGAAGTGCTACTGTGCACTGCAACACACTAGTGGATATTGAAAATTACACCCAGCACGCGGAACAATACAAGTGGTACTGTACAGGGTCTAGGAATACAGAATAAGATGAGAGTTAACATTTCAGCCATTATATGTGATTACAGCGCCCTCCATCATCTGCCCGTCCTGACAGCTTTCATTTATAATCATGTAATGCCGAGAGCGGAATCACCGGCCCCAGACCCATCCGTCCTCGTTTAGGAAGATTGATGATGAATTTGTTCTTTATTAATAGATCACTATGAGGGCGCAGAACGTACTTAACGCAGGTCATCGGCAGAAGCTGCGCGGACGGACAGTAACTCCACAAGAGACAGCTGTAACCACAACACATCCCATTCATTCAGAGGATTTACCTTTAAACAGAATCCACCCGTCCGAGGGAAGCCGTTCCTTCCAGCCCATCCCCAAATATTCCTAACTTTCAGCATTCAGACCAGCAGATCTCCACCCCATCCACCGCTGTGTGCCAAAAGGGATTTGACAACTCAAAGAGTTATTTTCGCCCCTTCCCAGATGCTACCTGGTGCTGCAATATCCAAAAGCTTATCTGTGCTCCTATAATGTAAGGGAGCAGTAAGTTCTTCCTACATCTGTACAGTAGCTGGTTTAAAGATGGCACTTCCCATAAGGGAAATCAAAAGAACACGCTCTGTGCAGACACTGAACAAAAAGGGAATGCTGGGAAATTTTTGCTCTAAAGCTTCAGAATCGTATGAGTAGTCACTGTTGAACTGGTGTCAGGGACCCACCAGTGGAGTTGATTCTCAGGGCCCACCAGTGGAGTTGATTCTATGGGCCAACCTGTGGAGTCGATTCTTGGGGCCCACCAGTGGAGTTGATTCTTGGGGCCCACAGTGGGGGTTATTTCTTGGGGCCCACCAGTGGCGTTTATTCTTGGGGCCCACCAGTGGCGTCAGGGGCGTCGCTAGGCAGATTCATTCGGGGCACGAGCCCCGAATAAATCTGCCTGTAACCCGAATGTCCGCGGCGCCAGACTGCAAAGGGGGCCCGCCCGGGCAGCTGTCTACCCTGTCCAGTGAATGCAGGAGCCGGTCTGTTTCTTAGACTGTGCGACAGCATAAACAAGAGGAGAGACGCAACAGGCAAGGAGAGAGAGAGAGCGATCTGCAGGGAGAGGTGAGCGGTCACTGGAACAGCAGGACTGCGCTCTGCTGCTCCACTTACATGACAGAGCCCCCTGCACGCTCACCTCTCACTCCCTGCAGCAGGGTGGAAGCAGAGTCTCCGTTCCCTGTCAGATCGTCATTCGCTGTGTGTAAGTAGTTTGCACACTCTTTAGGGGTGGGCAGTAAGAGTTTATCATGGTTCTTTTACCATGTAGTCAGGGTTGGTGAATGAGTTAGCTTTTACCATTGTGAGATAAGGAGTCTGCACACATTGTAGGTTGAGGGGACAGACAGGAGGGGGTGAGGTTCAGGGACTGTGCACTGATCGCAGACCAGACACATAGAGAGAGGGAGATAATAAAAGTCCACCCCCACACCCCCCAATTTCCTCAGAACAAGACAACATGAGGGCAGTGGCGTAACTACCGGGGTAGCAGGGGTAGCAGTTGCTACGGGGCCCCTGCGCTTAGGGGGGCCCCGGGGCAGCTGCTACTGCATCCGCTACCCCGGTAATGCAGCTCCCCGCCCGCCGCAGTGAACTGTTAAGTTCACTGCCGGCGGGGGGGAGCTGTGGGGCCCGGCGCATTACTCCCTCTGAACGCGGGCCTGGCCGAGCGTTCAGAGGCAGCGCTGCCGGTAGTAGCAGGACGGTCCAGATCGCTCCATCTTTACTTCCCCTGCCGGCGCTCTGTGGTCACGTGGGCGCGCGGTGATGTGACATCACCGCCCGCCCACGCTGGCGCGAGCCTGCAGGGAGAGCAGCGCTATACGGAGCCCCGGCGCATCGGGGAGCGTGACCAAGGTGAGTAAGTTGTTTCCCATTTTATCTACCCCATATGCCTGCCTTAGCCCCCATTGCCTGCCTATAGCCCCCATATTTCCTGCCTGCCTATACAGCCCCCTATATGCCTGCCTGCCTATACAGCCCCTATATGCCTGCCTGCCTATACAGCCCCTATATGCCTGCCTGCCTGCCTATAACAGCCCCTATATGCATGCCTGCCATACCGCCCCTTATGCCTGCCTGCCCATACAGCCCCCTATTCCTGCTTGCCTGCCTATACAGCCCCCTATCTGCCTGCTTGCTTGCCTATACAGCCCCCTATCTGCCTGCTTGCCTGCCTATACAGCCCCTATCTGCCTGCCTGGGCCTATAACAACCCCCATATATGCCTGCCTGCCTATACAGCCCCCTATATGCCTGCCTGCCTATAGCCCATATGGCCTGCGTACAGCCCCCATATGCCTGCCTCTACACCCCTATATGCCTGCCGTATACCCCACAAGCCTGCCTGTATACCCCCACAAGCCTGCCGGTCTACTTATATGGGGCCCCTTTAACTACCTAAACCCTACCTATATGGCTCCTATAGCCCACCTAACACCTGTCTACCTGTATGGCTCCCTATAGCTACCTAAACCCTGCCTGCCTATATGGGCACTCTATTGGCTACCTAACCTTGCCTATTTGGGGCCCCATATATCCTATCTAAGCCCTGCCTGCCTAAATGGACCCCATATAGCCAGGGGGGCAGGTGCTGGAAAAGTCAGGATTCTAAGATATTTGTGTCTAAATCTGCAGGGACAAGTGGTCGGGAGATGTCATCAAGATGGCGGACTGGACCGGATGCAGAACAAAAGAGAAAGTCAACGACTGGTCAAAGAAATGTCACCTGTGAGTCACAAGATGTAACTGCACTGTAATCATTATATGTCTGCACAGGCTGTGTTTCACTGGTGTCTACCACTATATGGTCACTGTATGAAGGTAATATACAGTCTGTGGAGCCTGTATACATTGCTATCTACCACTAAATGGTCACTGTATGGAGGTAATATACAGTCTGCAGAGCCTGTGTACACTGCTATCTACCACTATATGGTCACTGTATGGAGGTAATATACAGTCTGCAGAGCCTGTGTACATTGGTGTCTACCACTATATGGTCACTGTATGGTGGTTATATACAGTCTGCAGAGCCTGTGTACACTGGTGACTACCACTATATGGTCGTGTTGTGGTGGTATTATCAGGTCCTTATGTAATAGTAGGTTATTGGTAATGTTGGTTTTGGTATAGTGGATTTTGATTGGTAGCGAGTATGATGGTGAGATGTATGGTGAGGTATTTGCCCCTTGTATTATCTACATTATCTAACAGCATGTCCTGGTACATGGTCGTGGTCAGGGAGGGGGGGGGGGGATCCAAAAGTTTGCTATGGGGCCCTGGCTTCTCTAGTTACGCCCCTGCATGAGGGCCAATACTTACTGTATGAGCAGCAGGACTGCTATCTCCTGCTAATAACCAGTCTGTCCAGGTCGAGCTCTATTCTAAGGAAGGGCCACCCCCACCCTGTCAGATCCCCAAAAAGCAGGCTACCTGTGAAGTCATGTAAGTCCTTAACACATTTTATAAAAACTTTACATGGGTTTGCCCACTGCTCCAGGGAAAGGAACCTTTTTATTTAACGCCTTGGGGGTATGTTCCACGGTGTATTGCGGTGCGTATGGGACGAAACCCCAAAAAGCGGGTTTTTTGGAGCGACGCGTTTAATCAGCGATAATTAAAAAAGCTGGGAGAAGGGGGGGGGGGAAACCGGGGCCCAAAGGGGCCCCATAGACATTCATTGTAAAGCAGGTGTATTGCGTTGACAATTGACGGGCCCTTTTTTCCCCCCCGGGGTTTCAGTAAATTTGTATTTAACAAAAGGGGTTTGGGGGAACGAAAAGTAACCCATAGTTCTTATGAGAGCTAGGGGTTTTTACCGAAATTTGGGCGGGCGCATTTTCGAGCGTTTTTAAGCGCAAAAACGAAAAAAATTGAAGTACGCCCCCAAAATTTAACCCAATTTTAAACATCCCCTTTAAAAGGGCCTTAGGGAATGTTCAATGATGTTTTTTGCGGTATTACTTTGAAAAATTTGTGCTGCAATGCCCCCGGAAGTATCCCTTTTTGCAAAAAATGGAAAATTCTTAGCTCTCAATAAATTGCTATGTTTTTCAGGGGCAAATTCCCGGGGACTATTTTTGCACCAGAAAAAGGGGGGGACATGTCACTTCTTAAGGGAAATAAAAGCGCTGGGGAATTTGACACTGAAGGGGGAAACGTGCTAGACCCAATGGGGAAGTTGTGCTGCCCAGTGCGAAATTTCCCCAAACAGCAGGCATATAGTGGTGAACTTAGGAAAGCGCCGCTATACACTGTGTGAACCGGTCTTGGGGCCGGGGTTTCAAAATCTGCATCGAGGTTCCTTTCCCGGGCCCCCTCTTGCACGGTTTTCCCCCAAAAAAGTGACAAAAAAAAATTTTGCAGGTTTTTTTATGTTAAGATGTCACCCCACCAGGATGGAAACCTTTAGAACACCTTTGTAGAAAAATTGAGCCCAAACATGAATTGTTGGTTTTACATTATTTAACAAAAAAAAAAAACCTCGTCACTGGTATTCCCTTTAAGGGAAAACCTTTAAAAAACTAAAACTTCAGTTTTGTAAAAAAAATTACCCCTTTCCCCAAAGGTCCATAAGTGGAAAAAAAAAAAAAATTCATTGCAAAAAATGCTGCTGCGGGGGAAATGAAAAAAAAAAAGATAGCTTTTTTTAAATTTTAAAAAGAAATGTTTCCATACCGTCCTACAGAAATAAAAGTTTTAAACAGGGTCATTTACACGGAAACTGTGAACCCCATGACAAAAAAACCTCCCATAAAAATTGTGAAAATTTCTGTTTTTTTCACTTTAAAAAAATAACTTTAAAAAATTTATCTTTTTCCGAAAAAAATAAGCGTCATGTGTAAAGGCCCAAAAAAAAAAAAAACGTTAGGCAGGGGGAAAAAATAACGCATGTTAAAAAAAAATCCCTTCAGGTTTAAAGGGTTAAAATGACCCCCCATTAACAAGTGGGTACCTGGTGGGGCTTTTTTTCCCCCCAAAAAATTTTTTTTTAAAAAAAGGGGGAAAGGGGGGGAAAAAAAGGGTTTAATAGTGGGGAAAAAATGGGGCAGGTCAAATTGGAAAATTTTATTTTTTTGGGGGGGGGAAAAAAAAGGGGGGGTCCCCGGGGGGGAAAAAAAATTTTTTTTCTTTTTAAAATTTTTAAAAATTTTTTTTTTAAAATTTTTAATTTTAAAAAAAAAAACCCCCCCTTTTAAAAAAAAAAAAAAAAAAAATTTTTTTCCCCCCCAAAAAAAAAATTTAAAAAAACCCCCAAAAAATAAAACTTTAAAAAATTTCCCAAAAATTTTATTTTTTAAAAAATTTTTAAATTAAAAACCCCCCCCTTTTAAAGGGTTTTTTAAAAAAATTTAAACCCCCAAAAAAAAAAATTTTTTAAAAAAAAATTTTTTTTTTTCCCCCCCTTTTTTTTTAAAACCCCTTTAAAAAAAAAAATTTCCCCAAAAAAAAAACCTTTAAAAAAAAAAAAAAACCCCCGGGGACAAAAAAATTATTTTTTTTTTTTTTTAAAAAAATTTTTTTTTTTTAAAAAATTTTTTTTTTTTTACCCTTTTTTTTTTTTAATTTTGGGGGTTTTTTGTTTTTTTTTGGGGGGGTTTTTTTTGTTTCCCCAATTTTTTTTTTTTTTTTTTTTTGGTTTTTTTTTTTTTTGGAAAAAAATTTTTAAAAAAAAAAAACCCCCCAAAAAATTTGGGGAATTTTTTTAAAGGGGGGGTTTTTTTTTGGGGGAAAAAAAAAAAAAACCCAATTTTTTAAATTTTTTTTTTAAAAAAAATTTTTTTTAAAAAAAAGGTTTTTTTTTTACCCAAAAACATTTTGGTTTTTAATTCCAAAAAGGGAAAAACCCCCCCCCCCCCCGGGGGGAAATTTTTTTGGGGGGTTTGGGGTTTTTTTTTTTTTTTTTGGGGGCGGGAAATTTTTCCGGATAAAAAAAAAAAAAAAATTTTTTAAAAAAAATTTTTTAAAAATTTTTTTTTTTTTAAAAATTTAAAAACCCCCCCCCCCGGGGGCCCCCCGGGGGAAACCCCCTGGTTTTTTTTATTGGGTAAATTTCCTTTAATTTTTTTGGGGTTTTTTTTTCCAAAAAGGGGGGAAAATTTTCCCCCAAAAAAAGGTTTTTGGGGGGGGGCCCGGGGTAAGGGGGGGGGTTTTTTTTTATGTTAAAAAAAAAAATTTTTTTTTTTTTTAAAATTTTTGTTTTTTTTTTTTTAAAAAAAAAAAATTAAAAGGGCCCCCCCGGGTTTTTAAAAAAATGGGAAAATTTTTGGGGGGGGAAACCCCCAAAAAGGGTTTTTAACCCTTTGGGGCTTTGGGGGTTTTTTTTCCCCCCCCGGGGGGGGGGCCCACCCTTTTTAAAAATTTTTTTTTTTTAAAAAAAAATTTTTTTCCCTTTTTTCCCCTTTTTTAAAACCCCCCAAGGGAAACCCCCCCCCCCCTTTCCCCCCGGGCCCGGGGGAAAAAAAGGGGCCCTTTTTTAAAAAAAAATTTTAATTTAGGGGGCCCCCCTTTTTTGGGGTTTTTTTTGGGGGGGGGCCCCCCCTTTTCCCCGGGCCCCCTTTTTTTTTGGGGGGGTTTCTTAATTTTTGGGGGGGGGGAAAGGGGGGGGGGGGGGGGGGGTTTTTTTTCCCCGTTTGAACCCCGGGTTTCCTTTTTTCCCAAAACCCCAAGGGGGGAAGGGGTTTTTTTTAATTTTTTTTGGGGGGGGGGAAAAATTTTTTGGGGGGGGGGGGGGGCCCCCCCAAATTTTGGGGGGGGGAAAAACCGGTTTTTTTTAAAAAGGGGGGGGGGGGGGGGGGGGTTTTTTTTTTGGGGTTTTTTTTTTTTATTTGGGGGGGTTTTAAGGGGGGGGGATTTAAAACCCGGGGGAAAATTTTTTTTGGGGGGTTTTTTTTGGGGGGGGGGTTTTTTGGGGGGGTTTTTTGGGGGTGGGTTGTTTGGCTAAGGGGGGGTTTTTTGGGGAAGGGGGGGTATTAGGTTGGGGGGTTTTTGGGAAGGGGGGGGTTTTTTTTGGGGAAAAAAAAAAAGGGGAAAAATTTTTTTGGGGGTTTTCCCCCCCTTTTTTGGGGGGGGGGAAAAGGTAAGGGGAAAAAAAGGGGGGGGAAAAATTTAAAGGGGGAAAAAATTTTTTGGGGAAAAGGTTTTTTGGGGGGGGGTTTTTTTTTTAAAAAAAATTTTTTTCCCCAAAAAGGGGTTTTTTTGGGGGGGGAAAAAAACCCAAAAAAGGGGGGTTAAATTTTGGTTTGGGAAATTTGGGTTGGGGGGGAAAAAAACCCGGGGGGAAAAAAAAAGGGAAAAAAAACCAAAAAAATTTTTTTTTAAAAAAAATTTTTTTTTTTTTAAAAAACCCCCAAAAATTTTTTTTTAAAATTTTAAAACCCCCAAAAAAATAAAAAATTTTTTAAAAATTTTTTTTTTTTTTTTTTTTTTGGGGGGGGTTTTAATTTTAAAAAAAATTTTTTAAAAAAAAGGGGGGGTTTTTTCCCCCCCCTTTTTTTCCCCCCCCCCCCCCCCCCCCTTTTTTTTTTTATTTTTTTTTTTGGGGGGTTTGGGGGGGGGAAATTTTCCCCCCCCCCCCCCCCCCCGGGGGGGGGGGGGGGGGGTTTTTTGGGGAATTTTCCCCCTAAGTTGGGGGGGTTTTTAAAAAAATTTTTTTTTTTTTAAAAAAAAAAATTTTTTTTAAATTTCCCCTAAAAGGGGGGGAAAAATTTTTTTTCCCTTTGGGAAAAAGGGGAAAAAAAATTTTTAAAAATTTTTAAAAAAATTTTTAAAAAACCCAAAAAAAATTTTTTTTAAAAAAAAAAAATTTTTTTAAAAAATTTTTTAAAATTTAAAAAAAAAAAACCTTTAAAAAAAAAAACCCAACACCAACCCCCTTTTTAAAAAAAAAAAAAATTTAAACCCCCCATTTTTTTCCCCCCCCCCCCCCCAAAAAAAAAAACCCACCCCCAAAAAATTTTTTTCCCCCAAAAAAATTTTCCCAAAAAAAATTTTCCCCCCAAAAACCCCCAAAAAAAAAACCCCCCCCCAAAAAAAAAATTTTTTCCCCCCCCCAAAAAAAAAAACCCCCCCCTTTTTTTTTAAAAAAAAGGTTTTGGTTTTTTTTTTTAAAAAACCCCCCCCCCAAAAATTTTTTTCCCCCCCCCCCCCAAAAAAAACCCCCCCCCAACCCCCCCCAAAAAATAATTTTTTTATTGTAGGGGGCAGTAACTGGCTACAGGGAGCTAATAACCTGACTACAAGGAGCATATTACTGGCTAGGGGGGCATATTACTGCCTAAAGGGGACAGTAACCTAGCTACAGAGGGCAGTAACCTGGCTAGAGGGGCTAATAACCTGGCTAGAGGGGGCAGCAACCTGGCTAGAGGGGGCAACTACTTGGCTAAAGGGGGCTACAACCTGGCTACAGTGGGCTACTACCTGGCTATAGGGGGCAAATATTTACCTACATGGGGGTAATTAGTACCATTTGGGGCACTATAGATGGGGAGTTTTTATAGAGATAGTAAATTGTAGAGAAATTCTGATAAAATGAGGCGTCTAAGATGTTTGTTTTGTAAATTCTACAGTGAAGAGTTGTGGACGGTAGAAGTCATCATGGCGTCTGGGACAAATGGAGAAGAAGAAGAGAAAGAGAACAACTCTTCAGAGACATCTCCTGTAAGTCACTAAATGTAACTGTAGTGTAATCACTTATATTTCTCCTGAGCCTACATACAAAGGTTTTTCTCTGTAAAAGTAAATCCGCAGTTCACAATGAGACGCAAAAAATTCCGTGTGAACCCAGCCCTGCTCAGAAAAACTTAAGGGCACGAGCCCCGGATGGTTTGGGACCCTAGCAACGCCCCTGAGTGGCGTTGATTCTTGGGGCCCACCAGTGGCGTTGATTCTTGGGGCCCACCAATAGAGTTGATTCTGGATGCCCACCAATAGAGTTGATTCTTGGGGCCCACCAGTGGAGTTGATTCTAGGGGCCCACCAGTGGAGTTGATTCTAGGGGCCCACCAGTGGAGTTGATTCTAGGGGCCCACCAGTGGAGTTGATTCTAGGGGCCCACCAGTGGAGTTGATTCTTGGGGCTTATCCTACAGCTACTGTACATGACTGCACATGCCTTTTGCTTTCTGCGCCTTTTTTTCCTTGAAAAGCAGCCCCAGGCCTATCATGCCTAGGTGCCCACCATGCATAGAGGCCTACATGCCATGGGGTTCACCAGGAGCTCCCCTGTTGATCAGTCTTAGCCTGTGAACAGCTCTGAACTATAAGGGTATGTTCACATGGACACCTTAACCATACCCTCAGATTACGACCCTGACGTTAGACTTTCTAGGTTGTGGCTCTGTCCATGGTTTTGGACATGGACTAGCTCCATTTGATGGGACTAATCTGCATCCAGGATACCTGTGGCAGAATCCACATGGACTCCATGTCAAAGAAAGGACGAGTAACTTTATTTTTTTTGAAAGCTGCGTAGTATAGGCTTCTACAATGGGACGTAGATCGCACTTAGTTCAATGTTGGAATCCACCTTAAAAAAACTCTGACCTAACAATTCTCCCAGGTAAGGGTTTTGTTTGGCTTGGTTCACACTACGTTATTGCTTACGTTGCCTGTATCCTTTAGACTATTAGGAAAAAAGAAATGTTTCCCCATAAGGCTTATCTACAGTGGATACAGTTGTAAAAGTTTCCGAGTGGCACTTTTCTGTTACCACCATATATTAAGGCACCACAATGGGAATGGAAGTATTTCAGCTCCAGCATTATGGTTCCTCATTTGTAGGATCTATGAAAAAGTCACAATTAAGACTCCAAAGCTAAAAGAAAAGTGGTGAAGAAGAGGAAATAAGGATGAAGATAATGGACGCCCGCCGCCATGTGTATAAAGAGGAGGAAATGAACTGATCCAGTGACCTGGAACGTCTCTGCTCGTCTGCCTGTGATGTGTTTAATCCCTTAATCCTCCTGTAAAAGCGGCCATTGATTGGCAGGCCTGGTGGTCGCCATGTTTAGTAAAAATGCAGTGAGAAGTGACGGAATCTTCTTATTATCGCCCAGGGGTATTGAAGATTGATGATGTAAATGACTGAACAAAGTGGGCGCCATATAAAAGACGCTACTTACATGGAGAATAACAGCGACAAAGTAGCAGTAACAATCACATGTCTTGGACACTTGTCCGTTTCATCTTTTTCTCATGACCAATGACAACAGCAATGGCTTCTCTGATTATCAGGAGAGGGTTTGTGCTATTGGTGGTGCAGTTTTAGATGTTCTGTGACCACCACAGGTGTTGATGGACATCTAGTCTAGAATACAGGTATGTGTCCTGCTCTGCACATGGGGGGACTTAGATAGCATGGGTGAAAAAAAGACCATGCCCATCAAACTCAACCAACATGAACAATACTCTCCAGCAATTCCTATATAGATATAGTGCCAATGCTAGTACCAGGCGGACCTATCCTGGTGTGGGTTTGGTGGGTATCAGTGCAGGGACCAAACTACACGAATGCAAAATGACACTGCTTACATCACACTCATCAGGTTGATTGTGACCCTCAAAGTCCATCCTCACAGTTGTTGCAGTCAAATCTAGACAATTCTTTACGCATGTAACACAAGAGCAGGGAATGACTGAAATCTGACAATCAGAATAAATCCCTCTATCAACGACCCTTCTGCAGAATCCTGGTCACTGTAACTTGTTATATTATTACACTTTTTGAAATGCATCCAGACGCTTTTAAACTCATTTAGTGAGATCATCATGGCAACTTCCTCTGGCAGAGAGTTCCAAAGTCTCACTGCTCTTACAGTAAAGAATGCTAGATGGGAGGCCGCTGTTTTCAGTGCGTTTCCTCGTCGAAAACAGCGTAAAAAAAAGACCCCAGTTAATTTTCATTGATTCCTATGTACTGTACTACAGCGTTGTAGATCACACACTACGTGGCTGAAGATGAAGTAAATTCTTGATGCTTTTTTAACACTCTAAATCCCCATGGAGAGCTTCAAAACCTCATCCAAAACCTCTGTGATGTTTTAGATGCTTTTTTTTTTCATGCATTTTTTGGAGGTTATAGAAAGAAAACCGGTATTGGAAAACCTAGTCTAAACCCTCGTCTGAAAAGGCGCTTTTGAGATGAGGACATGTGAACATACCCTTAAAGGGGTTGTCTCACTACAAAGATTGCTTTTTATGTGAAAGATCTTGCAAAAACAAGTCACTTTGCAATATATGTTCATTAACAATGTCCTACCTATTCCTAGATATCCCCTCCTGTATGGGCTGCATCAGCTCCTCAGGTCACTATAGCTACAGACCTGTTTGATCTCTCATGATAGTCCTTTGTGTAAAAGGTTGCACACCGACACTGTAGTTTTCAATT
Organism: Phyllomedusa bahiana; assembly: GCA_025379985.1. Classification (NCBI taxonomy): domain Eukaryota; kingdom Metazoa; phylum Chordata; class Amphibia; order Anura; family Hylidae; genus Phyllomedusa; species Phyllomedusa bahiana. The sequence goes on from JAODAL010003466.1 coordinate 94,682, forward strand.
CATAGAAAAAACTTTATTGAGCAACATAGTGATAACCATCCGGCTTCATAAAACATATGGTTATTATACTTTCATTTTTTTAGGTGTAATTAGATTCGTATATTCTGACGTTTCGGTCCCTAATTGGACCTTTTTCAATTGAATCTCTAAAACAATAAAAAAAGCAACAATAACAACAAGATGTTAGTATACACAAATTATTAGTATATATAACAAAATATAGTTAATATATTGTTGTTAATGACATAAAAACATTTTTAAAAACAATTATTACTCACTTCACAAGTTTTTAACATTTATTCATTTCTTTGAAACTTTTTTATACCTATTAGAATACAATAGCAGAAAAGGAAAAATAATGAATACATATGCATTCAAAGTTTCAAAAAAGTTTCAAAGAAATGAATAAATGTAAAAACTTGTGAAGTGAGTAATAATTGTTTTTACATTTATTCATTTCTTTGAAAATTTTTGAAACTTTGAATGCATATGTATTCATTATTTTTCCTTTTATGCTATTGTATTCTAATAGGTATAAAAAAGTTTCAAAGAAAGGAATAAATGTAAAAACTTGTGAAGTGAGTAATAATTGTTTTTAAAAATGTTTTTATGTCATTAACAACAATATATTAACTATATTTTGTTATATATACTAATAATTTGTGTATACTAACATCTTGTTGCTATTGTTGCTTTTTTTTATTGTTTTAGAGATTCAATTGAAAAAGGTCCAATTAGGGACCGAAACGTCAGAATATACGAATCTAATTACACCTAAAAAAAATGAAAGTATAATGACCATATGTTTTATGAAGCCGGATGGTTATCACTATGTTGCTCAATAAAGTTTTTTCTATGAATTGAAAACTACAGTGTCGGTGTGCAACCTTTTACACAAAGGACTGTTATATAATTTTGGTGTGCACCCGCCTTTACCTGAAGAGTGCCAAAGACATATTCTCTATATGATCTCTCATGATAGGTTGCCAGCACGGGTTGCTCTAGCTACAGACCTGGCTTCTACTGCAGCCTAGTAGAAGCCAGTAAACACACCCCTGAATTCAAAATGAAACCAAGAAAACAGGACTGAGGTAAGATGAAGCAATGTAGTGAGACAGCCCCTTTAAGTACAAGGCAGAGTCAAAGGTTATCTCAAGGCAATGAACTTGTGGGACTAGGGAAAGCATGGAGCCATTGACTGTAAGGGTATGTTCACATGGCGTGTTGGATCTGTTTTGGGTCTGAAAAACGCATCCAAAAGCGCTGCATAAATCGCATCCAAAACACATCCAATAGTCAGCTGTGTATTTGGATGCGTTTTGGCTGCAGCAGGATCGCACCCTATAGTTTTAAATATGGCATCTACTCCGTCTTTTGGATCAAGAATTGACAATTCTTTGAACAGATCCGAAAGACGCATCAGTATTTTACATCGAAAGCAATGTAAATCACACTTCATTGTTAGATGCGTGTTTAGGTACATTTAGGGTTCGAAACAAGGATCCAAAACGTCATGTGAACATAACCTAATAGACAGATCTCATACGGAGGTTGAGTGAGATGGAGGAAAGATACTCTACTGAATTTCAGAAAGTGGGAGAAGGAGGAGCATTTGGCCAACATAAGAGTGAAGAAGTTAAGTGATACTTTTTAGAGACTAACTGAATATATTCGATGGCAAGCTTTCGAGAGTACTAGTTCTCTTCATCGGACAGGATGTTATAGAAGAAATTCTACTGCTTTCTATGGCTAACACATTACAAGATTATACATATATATGGCCAATGGACAATTTGGGATCCTGGAGAGCAGAACGTTAACATTGTTACCAGACAGGTAAATTTAATTGTCTAAGGCAAGGAATGAATATACATAGAAAAGAGTATAGGGCCCAGGACTGAGCCCTGAGAGCCACCAACAATTAGGCTATGTTCACACGGTTCACAGTAGGCCCCTCAATTACGCCGGGTGTTCGGGAGCTCGCACTAAATGGCGCATACTCCCGCGATGCAGGGAGGCGGCAGCCCGCTAGCCCATAGACTGCCATTACTCATGGCGGGTGAGCGCCGTTAATAAATGACATGTCAATTATCTCCCCGCGCCTACAATACGATCATATTGTATACACGGGGAGAGGAGGCGTAATCCATAGTTCTCTATGAGAACTGTGGATTACCGTAATGATTGGAGCGCATTTCGCTCGTATTAGAGTGACGTACGCTCTCAATACGTGGCGAAATGCACCCCAAAATAAGCCGTATGAACATAGCTTTAGAGGGTAAGGAGAAGTGGTGTGGGAGAAGGACACTAAACATTGAACTGGTGAGGTAAGAGAACGAAGAGAAGCCAAGTCTGTAATTGTGTGACCACCCTGGTTCCTATTTTCCTGTATTTGAGGGGGGTTGTATTGCCACCATGAGGCAGACACATTCAGTCGCATATTCCTATAGCGATAACTGTGACAGCCCATAAGTCTCCAGTTTACACAAAGGATCACATCTATTAATCATCTCTGGCAGTATTTGGCGTAAACGGTGCTTTCAAATTATAGCAAATCAAGTGTACGCCATATTTGTACAAAACTTTGTGACTGCTCTTTTTCAGAGAGTCCCATACGTGTCATATGTATTAAGAGCCATTCAATAAATTTGCCACAAATCACTAACTTTTTGACTAAACTGGAGTAAGAAAAACCAGTGTTAGTGAAGTGGGCCATCAAGTGATAAACCAATAAACTGCAGTCTGTCCATGGGAGTCCAGAGAGCACCCAAAGGGCAGCATGGACCCCTCCCCTGCCTGGGAAATCAGGGGCCAATTATAAAGTGCTCATTATCCCACCAGTAAAATGGCAATTTGTCGGAAGGAATCAAATGTTCTGACTGAGTGAACAGAGGACTTGTTATCTGCGGCATCCTACAAGAGGGTCAGTTAATTGCCTCAGCGGGGGATCAATGGCCCCACAACAAGATCTTTATCAAAACCTCCTGGACATATTACAAGGGACAATAGGCCTGTAGGCTGGGAGCAATGGTCCCCAGCGCAATATCCTGAGCTTTCAACTTATATAATATACAGGGAAGGAGTATGTCCCCCTCAATCAGTGATCAGCCCTGAAGGCACACTCTTCTATTATATCTGTAACTGGGAAAGCTGGGTGACCGAAGACATGGCTGATCCCACTGTTCCTGCCAGAGTTGTCAATGACTTCTCCTAGATTCCTGATAAGCAAAGTGGTCTAATCACTCAATGATAAATCTCAGTGTTTGTCCAGTTTCCTTAAACTTCAGAGTGATTGTACTAATCCCTCATTAATACAAAGTGTATTGGTATAAAGTTCGACAAATAAATTTGAATACATTTGGTGCATCTTTTAGTTTTCTTTGTGCCCAAAAAGCAAACCTATGCTTGGTGTGAGTATGCATAGATTTGTGCCATATTGGGTAAATTACAGTAAACCGGTCAGTCTATGAAGCTACACCTCTCCTGCTAAATCCCACCCGCTTGAAGGGCAGAAGTTGTACTTTTGTGCCAAGTTTGGGACCTTTGAATGCCAGTTTTTTTTATAGCAAGTGCCTCCCTCAATTAACACTCAATGCTATTACAGTTCTTGGTGCAGCTGACACCCGGGTTTTCATAGCTCTTCATGGAGCTACATTAGGGCATGTCCCCACGGCACAGAGCAAATACCGGTCGGATCATCCTCTGTTTTGGAGCCGTGCACACGGCCGCAGGGGGGCGGATTTTCTCTGAGGTTTGCGGAGAAAAGCCCCCCCCCCACCCTTCGCATTGAGATGTTCGTATTCCGCCCAAAAACTGGGAGTAAGAATGTACATGCTCAATGTTTTTCGGACCCCCGGCGGTCTTAAAAAAACCGTCCGGCGGGAAAATCCGTGCATTGGTGACTGCTGCACGGACTTTCCATTAAGGTTCGTGATAAAGTTTGACAGCCGGTTTACAGACTGTTTTCAAAACCGAAAACCATCTGTAAAACCGTCTGAAAAACCTGCTGTGGGGACATGCCCTTATGTTACAGCTCTGATTACTCCTGCCCTCCAATTGCTCTGTCCAGTGTCAGTCTTCACTGCAACTCTGGCAATCTCTCTGTGAACCAACAGCCTGAGAATGACCAGAGCTGTAACGGTGCAGTCACACAGCAAAGACTAAACCCCAGTCAGATTGTCTGACCCGTATTTTGTCTTTTTGGCACATAGGGGCAACGGCATTTTTCCATGGTTTGCGGATTCAATCCGTCCCACACAGACTCACACGTTCATGTTCTGCCCGAAAATCTTTTCGGACCGCTGGCAGTGTCAAAAACCGTCCAGCAGAAAATCCATGCAGTGTGGACTGAAGCAAGGATTTTCTATTGAAATTAATGGAAAAGGTTGACAGTTGGTGCAGAGACTTATCAGATCTGAAAACCGTCTGTAAAACCGACTGAAAACCCTGCCGTGGGGACAGGCCCTAAGTGCTATGTGATCGGGGAGTGCAGAAGTGCAGGAAAGGAATGTGAATAACAAAGTTAAAGGTGTTTTCTCACCACAGTGATTAGCTTTGTAACATTTAGGGAAAGGTGAATGAAGATTATTACAAAATACATTGCTGTTTTGATTTTGTTTTGTCAAGGAGAAAAAGAAGATTTTATGTACTGCTAGTTACACGAGTTTCTCTTAGTTACAGACCGCCTCTACCTTCTCTGTCTCTTATTTGATTGCTCCAAGCAGCCATCTGACCATAGCGAGTCACTCCCTGGAGAGTGTTCTCTAGCACATGAGCTTGTTTACCAAAGTTTCAACCCTAAGGGCCGGTTCACACGGCTTAAATCCGACGTAATTGCGGGATAGATTTCGTCCCGCAATTACGCCAGCTGCCGTGCAGCAGGGGCGGAGGGCCGGCAGCTCGCTGGACCCATAGACACTCATTATTCACGGCGCGTTCATGCCATACATAATGTGCATGTCACTTTCTCCCTCCTCGGCGTATTTGCCGAGCGGGGAGAAGAGACGGAATCCATAGTTCTCTATGAGAACTGTGGATTACCGTAATGACTGGGACGGATTCCAGCCGTACTGCAGCACAAATACGGCGCGCAATACGGCTGGAATCAGTCCCAGAATAAGCCGTGAGAACGGCCCCTTAGAGCTCTGTAGCTTTGTGCACTACAGATTATAAACTCCCTGCACTCATGCTTTTATTCTGATTAGATGAGAGCGCATTTTGTTTTTTTCTATTGAATATAATGGGCTTTTTGTCACCTGTCTTCTGACTGGATGATGTGTCAGCCAATGAATTTGCGGATGTACATTTAAATGGACTGTTTTCCTGTTCTTTGTATTTGTCTCCTGAAGCAGCACCGGTTATGCGAGAAACGCGTTGACTTGCAGTGTATAAGGTTTTACACTTCTTTTATGAAGTTTTTAATAAATTCTTTTTCATAACACTTTATTACTGCCTCATTGGAGGATTTTTCTTGAGCAAAAACCAGGACCTGTTTTCTTTAATCCTGTCCGATTTGATGCTCCGCAGATGAGCGGCTCTGGAGAAGGATCCATGGCTGCTGCTTTTTGACTGGAAGGAGTCAAAAAAAAACAAATGAGTGTTGTGCCTCCAGTCTAACACAACAGAGCAAAGTGAGCAGCGAGTTTACACGGTGTTCTAATGTTTTAATTCTGAATGTACTTCACCATAATAGCTCCGCCTCTGTTTTTTCTTTTGTCTCTTGCTATAGCAGAGTTGATATGCCAATCCCTGCTGTAGAACCACCCACAGCCTGAATAGGAAGTCTGAAGCTGGCCATGGCTTTGTGAAGCAGCATGGTAAGACCACCCCTTTGCATGCAGCATCTGTGAGGTGAAGGCTGTTATCCATCGGGACTCCTGGGGAAAATCTGCTTGATGATTATATGTCTTAAAAGACCACTCCAGGTTCCCCTCCTACTTAAGTCATTAGAGATTGCTTTTACGTACACTGTAGTGCCAAGAACTTTGCTTACCTGCAGCTCAAAACAGGATTTCCGGCTGATGCAACAGTCTCACCTGACCTTCACTCTAATTAGCTGTAAGACACTTTGCTTTTTATGTAGACAGGAAGTCTTAGTCTCTGCATTTCTATGAGACTGACCTTGAACCTAAACATATATCAATGGTAGTGTAGGTATATATGGCAATCACCGGTGTGTGTGTGTATATATATTATATACACAGTCAGAAGACATGGCTGTGTGACATAAATATTATATATATATATATATTATATATATATAATATATATATATTATATTATAATATATTATATATAATATATATATATATATTTGTTTATATTTCTGTCACACAGCCATGCTGTGTGTTTCAGTGCAGGTCATAGGACTCAGTGGCTACAGTGAGGAATCCTATATTCGGATGCAGGTAAACAAGATTACTGGCACCATTGTGTACCTAGAAACAATTTTGTATGGACTAAAAGAAGAAAAAAAACCTGGAGTGATCCTTTAAGGTGGTTGTCCAATATTGGAAAAATGTCTGCTTTCTTCTACAAACAGTGGCCCTTGGAAAGCATCTGGTATTGCAACTCTGGTCCACTGAAGTGAATAGGGCTGAGCTGCAATACCATCTACAACCTGAGGACAGGGGTAGCGCTGTTTTTAGAACCTAGAGAACCTCGGTTGAACCCCAGGGTAAGAAAACAGCGAGGAGGCGCCAAAGCTGAAAATATCTTTCACTGGAAGTTGTCATTTGTCCTGATCTCCATTTTCTTAATTGAAAATAAACATTTTTGCATCTTCTCAAAAGAATTGATAAAATGTCTGAACCGATAAATGCGTCTGTCACATGGCAAATACTGATGATCATCTGAGAGACAAAGCTAAACATTGATTTTTATGATTAAGCCTGAACGTCCACAACAGCTGAATTCGCAATCGGCTGCCGATAATCCTGTGCCCGTCCCTCTAATAACAGTTTATTGATCAGAGAGAGTAATCTCTGCTAAAAGACTCCGCGATCAATCGTTATCAGAACGCGTCTCTATCTGTCACTTCACCATCAGGCGGCCGCCATTACTGTGTCACAAAGACCCTCGCTGCGTGACTATTAGTCACCGGCAGAAGGAAACATTGCTTTTCCCCACGACTACTAGGATTGTGTCTGTATGGAATCCGTGCCGGTCAGGATTGGCTATGCCACACGTTTGTGAAGAACGCCATTTGCATGGTATTTTTTGTCTGGTTTTTCAGGCCAGATGTTAAAGACTATAGTGAGATATAAACCGCTCTGTGTTTTAGTTTGTGGCGTTTCTTTTTTTTTTTCCACTGGAAAAAATACTAAAAAAAATAGAAAGAAAAAACGCTGCCAAAAACACGCTACGTTTCAAATAAACTCTGATGTATTAAAATGCATTTTAACGAACCAGAACAGAACGGCGCGTGAAGGAGGCCTTACACTGTTTCCCGTAGGTTCCCCAGATCTGTGGCAGCCGCCGTCTCATTTCTCTGTACTTCATGGTAATGAAGGTCCTTTCAGCAGATGTTCTCCTGGACTCATTAACTCCTCGGTCTCGCTGCTCATTTTATACTACAAAAACAAGTTTATGTAACTAAACAAGCGAGCGACATGAAAAAGCCGCCAAGGATGCCCCGAAATGCAGGCAATATGCGCTCTCTGGAGTATGAGCCCTGAGTCTTACATCATGACCGCATCTATTCCCTTGTAGGACGGGACACCTCCAAGATGAAGAATGACCCAAAGTGAGGAACCTTGCTCTACCTCCGGACCATAGAGATATTCTGCAGATTATCCCACTACTGACCTCTGTAGAGAACGGCAGAATATTGTTCTGTCCCCTCTACCTCCTGACCATAGAGATATACTGCGATTATTCCCTAAATGACCTCTGTAGATTACTGCAGAATACTGTTCTGCCCCCTCTACCTCCGGACCATAGAGATATTCTGCAGATTATCCCACTACTGACCTCTGTAGATTACTGCAGAATACTGTTCTGCCCCCTCTACCTCCTGACCATAGAGATATTCTGCAGATTATCACACCATTGACCTTTGTAGAAGATTGTAAATCACTGCTTTCCCCTCTACCTCCTGACCATAGTGATATATCCTGCAGATTATCCCACTGCTGACCTCTGTAGAGAGCTGCAGAATATTGCTCTGCCCCCTCTACCTCCTGCCCATAGTGATATATTCTGCAGATTATCCCACTACTGACCTCTGTAGAGAACTGCTAAATATTGCTATGTCCCCTCTACCACCTGATAATAGTGATTTTCACAGATTATCTCACCAATGACCACTGTAGAGAACTGCAGAATATTGCTCTGCACCTCTACCTCCTTACCTGAGATATACAGTCTGCAGATTATCACACCAGTGACCCTTGTAGACTGTAGATCACTGCTGTGCCCTCTACCTCCTGACCGTAGTGATATATTCTGCAGATTATCCCACTACTGACCTCTGTTTAGAACTGTAGAATATTGCCCTGTCCCCTCTACCTCCTGACCATAGGATGAATTATAATTGCCTTTGAGAATTTAATTCCCCCCCTAATTCTGAGACCTCTGTAGAGAACTGCAAAATACTGCTCTGCTCCCCCTACCTCCTTACCATAAATATACAGTCTGCAGATTATTACACAAGTGACCCTTGTAGAAGACTGTAGATCACTGCTGTGCCCTCTACCTCTGGACCGTAGTGATATATTCTGCAGATTATCCCACCATTGACCTTTGTAGAAAACTTCTAAATATTTCTATGTCCCCTCTACCTCCTGATAATAGTGATTTTCACTGATTATCTCACCAATGACCACTGTAGAGAACTGCAGAATATTGCACTGCCCCCTCTACCTCCTTATAAGAGATATATTCTGCAGATTATCACACCACTGACATTTCTAGAAGACTGTAGATCATTTCTGCCCCCTCTGTCTCCTGAGACACATAGCTTTATATCTTGAAGACCATTTCAACATTGACCTCTGTAGAAGACTGCAGATTATTGCTCTGTGCCCTCAAACTCCTGACTATAGTGATATACTCTGCAGATTGTTCTACCACTGAACATTGAAGAGGACGGCAGATCATTGCTCTGTCCCCTCTACTTCCTGACAGACATGCAGTGCAATATTCTGCATATTATGACGCCACTGACCTCTGTAGAGGACTGCAGATCATTGCTCTTTCCCATCTACCTCCTGACAGAAACACAATATTTTGCAGAATATTGCACTGCCCCCTCTGCATTCTCGTAGATAAATATTAATATATAATGTAGACTATTCCACCACTGACCTCCCTAGAGATCTCTCTTTTCCAGTACTTACTGAAATATATATATTCTGCAGATTATTACACCACTGACTTCTGAAAAGAACTGCAGAACATTCGTCTGTCCCATCTACCTCCTGATAGAAACCGAAGAACTTTATTCGGAACATTGCTGTCATCTCCTTTATATCCTCACGGATACAAATTGACGTGTTCTGCGGCCTATTACACTACTGGCCGCTCTAGAGATCTGCAGAATATTGCACTGCTCACTTAACATCCTGACAAATAAATCCTGCTAAATTCTGCAGATTATCCCACCACTGCCTCTTCCAGAGATCGTCATAAGACTGCCGGTTTCCCTCCACTGCCTGATATATAGTGAGATACTCCGCAGATTATTCCACCACTGACCTCTCTGCAGAACATTGCACTGCCCCCCCCTGTAGCAGCTGACAGATAAATAATATATTGCAGAACATTGCTCTACTCCATGTAGCTGCCATTGACAGCAGTGACTAGCATGCGATGGGCAGGCTCACACGGAGTGGAGCGGTTGTGCAGGTAATGAAGAGCGCAGGGAATCTAGCTTCTCTACAGTCGGAGGCCCCGTCCTGAGCTCCATACACAGATTTCCATATGGGTTCTTGGAATGAGGCCCGTGGAAGAACATGCTGGAATACACAGTCTCACGTGTTGTCATGTTCTGCGGCCACCTGCTCCCCGCTCTTCTCCCATCCACCTGACATATGTGCAGGAGCTCCCTGCGGCCCCAACATCAGCAGCCAAATCACTGAGGTCATCGCTTATACTTCACCGTGAAATGTGAGTGCGCCGGATAGATCCTGACAAATAAGATCCGCGGAGGACAATAAAACTGCCGGCCTGGAGACAATATGGCCACAAACACCTCACACTGATAAGGGGGCTCCATCCCCTCTTATTCACAGACATTGCTAGAGTCTGCAGATTATTCCTCCACTGACCTCATCTGTAGAAACTTCCTGGCGCAGATTTATTAATTCTGCCTAACTCTTGGAACAGTGTAACCTTAGGGTATGTTCACACGGCTTAAAATGCTGCGTATCTCGGCACGCATTTCACCGCTTACTGCGCTTAATACGCGGCGAAATGCGCGCCGCAATTATGGCAATACATAGCTCTCTTAGGCCGAGTCCACACGGCTTATTCACGGCATAATTGCGAGACGGATTTTGCCTGCAATTACGCAGTGTGCTCGGCAGCGGGGGGTGGGGCGTTAGCTCGCCAGCCCCATAGACATTCATTATCCACGGTGCGTATACGGCCGTGAATAATTGACGTGAGACGGAATCCATAGTTCTCTATGAGAACTGTGGATTACCATAATGACTGGGACGGATTTCAGTTTGTAATTCGCACAGTACGGCGCGAATTACGGGCTGAAATCCGTCCCAAAATAAGCCGTGTGAACATAGCCTTAGAGAGCTATGGATTACGCGTTGTCCAACCGCGCGTATTGTATTGTACGTGCAGGGGGAGAATTAACATGTCAATTGTTAGCGGCGAACACGTGCTGCTGACAATGCATGTCTATGGCAACCGGCTGGCACTTTAGAAGGGGGGAGCGGCATACTTCTAAAACACTCGCCGTATACTTGCCGCAATACGCCATGTGAACATACCCTTGCATACACTGGGCCTTATGTATGAAAACTGTCTAGCAATAAGACTGTCTTTGTTGCCCGTAGCAACCAATTAGAGCTCGGCTTTCATTTCATATATTGCTCTGGAGAAATAAAAGCTGAGCTGTGACTGGTTGCTATGAGCTCTGGTTGCTATGGGCAACAAAGACAGTCTTATTGCTAGACAGTTTTCATACATAAGGGTATGTTCACACTGTGGTTTTTTGAGCTGTATTTTAGCATTTTAGCCGTATTTTAGAGCTCAAGGTGCTGACTGCTTCCAAACTTGTCAAATAGTCTAAAAAATAAGGGAATCTACTAAGAGAACAAAGAGTGACTTTTAATAACTATTTTTACTATTTTGCCATAGGCAAACTTAAACTCTACCAGTTCTCAGTCTATAAAGCACAAAAACTTAACTTTTATTATGTATAACACTTAACCTCTATACACACTTTTTAAAAACCTGATGTCTAACCTCTCAATTTGTCTCTTAACTTTATCCCTTTCTAATTCAGAAAGAATAACTCCCTTTCTATTTTCAAATCTGGTGGAACACCACCTATTACCGGACCTCTATCCCCTGATGAAGCCAGTTTGCTGGTGAAACATGTTGGGGAGGTCAGGCATGACATTTTAATTTGTGATTTTCTACCTCTTTTTTGTGTTACCTGCTGCAGAGGGTTTCACAAGGAAACCTTATATGCTTCATGCCCATCAGATTAGGGACGCTTGCCCAAGTAACATGTTTTTGGATTCCTTTTCACAGTTAGCAAATCACTGTATATATATAGGGTTTCCCTGCTGTTATAGTAGGTGGTGTTCCACCAGATTTGATAATAGAAAATGAGTTTTTCTTTCAGAGTTAGAAAGTGATAAAGTTATGAGAAAAATTGAGAGGTTAGAAATCAGGTTTTTAAAAAGTGTGTATAGAGGTTAAGTGTTGTACATAATAAAAGTTAAGTTTTAGTGCTTTATAGATTGAGAACTGATAGAGTTTGCCTGCCTATGGCAAAATAGTAAAAATAGACTGCTTCCAAACTCTAGATCTGTACCTGATTGAACATCTATGGGATGTAATGAAAAAAACAAAGTCTGATCCATGGAAGTGCTACCTCCCACCTACATGGTGCCGCTTCCCAATGAGTAATGTTACCCCTTTTGAGCTACGTCTAAAGCCTCTCACCTAGCCAACTAGTTTTCTACTCTGTACTGATGAGGGGCAAACAGCCCTCAATAATGTCTGTAGATGAATATTTGGCTTTACTCCCAGTAACATTGCTTGCTCAGTGAGTCGGATGGCAATTGAAGAACTCTACATTCAATACATGCTGCTGCAGAGTCCTAGCTCTTTTCTCTTGAGCTTATTAGAATATACTTAAACTATGTTCAAACTACCATCAGAGACTCGGAGCCAGCACTGTTAGTTCGGTTTTGATAGTGAGGATAGAAGGCTATGCACAATGGTACACAGAGACTATTTTAAAGTCAATAGAGAATACCAGGCGCCTTTAGCGCCCATTGTTTAAGAGATCCACACTGCCATCATGGTTTCCGTTCTAAAGGAAACCAATGTGAACAGTGCCTTACGGCATACATGCCAACTCTCCCGTTTTTGGCGGGGGGGTCCCGCTATTTGGGGTCCCCTCCCGCCCTCCCGGGGGAGTTGGCATTCCTCCCGCCGCCTGCAGGCGGCGGGGGTCCTTTAAATTACCGCGGCGCAAGAGTAGCGCGGTGCGCTACTCTTGCGCCGCGGGACCGCTCCTACAGGCGGGTGCAGCGGCCGCAGCGGCCGCCTCACCCGCCCGCGGTCTCACTGTGCGGGAGAGGCAGGAGGGATCGCTCCCTCCTCCCTCCTCCCCCTGTATGTACGGCGCCGGTGTGTGCGCCGCACATACAGTTCAGCGGCGCAGGGGGACGTGACGCGCGGCTGCAGGGGAGTGCCGCGCGGCTGCTCTCACTTGCCCCTGCGCCGCGGAAGAGATCGTCCGGAGCGGCCGTGCTGCAGGAGCCTGGTGAGGGCAGGGGATTTGATTCTTTTATTTTTATTAGCTTTAGGGGCTCTACCAGGCTAACAGAGAGGGCAAACTACCTGGCAACAGAGGGGCACTACCTGGCAACAGAGGGGGCACTACCTGGCAACAATGGGGGCACTACCTGGCAACAATGGGGCATCACCTGGCTAACAGATGGGGGCATCACCTGGCTAACAGATGGGGCACTACCTGGCAACCGAGGGGGCACTACCCGGGCAACAGAGGGGGCACTACCTGGCAACAATGGTGGCACTACCTGGCAACAATGTGGGCACTACCTGGCAACAAAGGGGGCACTACCTGGCTAACAGAGGTTGCACTACCTGGCTAACAGAGGGGGCACTACCTGGCTAAAAGAGGGGGGACTACCTGGCAACAATGGGGCACTACCTGGCAACAATGGGGCACTACCTGGCTAACAGATGGGGGCACTACCTGCCACCAGAGGGGGCACTACCTGGCCACAGATGGGGGCACTACCTGGCTAACAGATGGGGGCACTACCTGGCTAACAGATGGGGGCACTACCTGGCTAACAGATGGGGGCACTACCTGGCTAACAGATGGGGGCACTACCTGGCTAACAGATGGGGCACTACCTGGCTAACAGATGGGGGCACTACCTGGCTAACAGATGGGGCACTACCTGGCTAAAAGATGGGGCACTACCTGGCTAAACGATGGGGCACTACCTGCTAAAAGATGGGGGCCCTACCTGGCTAACACAGGGGGGCACCTACCTGGCTAACAAAGGGGGGCATCTACCTGGCTACAAATTTGGCTCTACCTGGCTACAGAGGGGGCATCTACTTGGCTACAAGGGGGCATCTACCAGCCTGTAAGGGGCACTACCTGGTTATGGGGGCTACTACCTGGCTATAAGGGCATCTACCTGGCTTTCTTCCAAAGCCGTTATGCAGTTAGATGGAGTGGGTGTGGCTTTTAGAAGGGCGTGGCACACCAACAAGATGGGCGTGTCCATGCAAATTTTGCGCGGCGCGCTACGCGCGCCGCCCACTAGAGTCTCCTGCTTTTTCACTTTCAAAAGTTGGCAACTATGCCTTACGGTATCTGCTGTTAATGTCTTAGAGCCAGATACCTCAGGACACCATCAGAGGTGTTGTGGAGTCCAGGCCTCAATGAGTTTGCAATGCCTCAATTAGTTAGGGGGAGTACTACATCACTGACCTCTAAAGCCCTGCGCAGAACATTGTTCTGTCTCCTATACCTCCAGACAAATGCAAAGTGATTTATTCTGCAGATTATTACATAACTGACTTCTCTAGAGAACTGCAGAACGTAGTTGTCCCATCTCCCTCCTGTCAGATAGATGATGATAAATTCTACAGATTATTACGTCAATTCTCTAGAAATCTGCAGAACATTACTTCCACCTCCTCACAGACACAATGATATATTCTGCAGATTTTCACATCACTGATTTCTCTAGAGATCTGCAGAACACTGCTCTGCATCCTGTGCCCTAACAGACACATAATGACATATCCTGGAGATACACCATCAACCTCTCTAGATATCTGTAGGACTCCGCTATGCTCTCTTTACCTCCAGACAGATACATATTGTTTTATTCTGCAGATTATTACATCAATGATCTCCGGTGATCTGCAGAACACTGCTCTGCTCTTTCTACTTCTGGACAAATGTATAGTGATATATTACGTAGATTACTATGCCATTGACCTCTCTAGAGCTCTACAGCACATTGCTCTGCCCTCTCTACCTTCGGACACATAGTGATCTATTCTGCAGATTATTACACCACCAGCCTGTCTAGAGATCTGCAGAACACTGCTCTCCTCTCTCTACCTCCGGACACATGATATATTCAGTAGATTACTACGCCACTGATCTCTCTAGAGATCTGCAGAACATTGCTCAGTCCTCTTGTCCTCCCGATACATCGTGATCTACTGTGCAGAGTATTACACCACCGACCTGTCTATAGAGATCTGCAGAACATTGCTTTGCTTTCTCTCCCTCCCGGCACATAGTGGTCTGTCCCGCAGAGTATTACACCACCAACCTGTCTAGGGATCTGCAGAACATTGTTCTGCTATCTCTACCTCCGGATACATAGTGATCTATCCTGCAGAGTATTACACCACCGACCTCTCTAGCGATCTGCAGAACATTGTTTTGCTATCTCTACCTCCGGATACATAGTGATCTATTCTGCAGAGTATTACATCTCTGACCTGTCTAGCGAGCTACAGAACATTGCTCTGATACACATAGATATTATGTATTATAGATATTTGAGTTGCTCCATCTATGACCTCTCTGCATGGAGGGGGTTTCTCAGCATTTGGATGGTGCAGGGCGGTCCCTGTTGGGCTTATTTGCTGTCTTTTCGCCTGTTATCTCGTATTTTACTGTTCCCTCTAAATGATGCTGAGATATGAGAGTCGATGAAGCGTCTTCCTTCAATCCGTGTCACAACCGCCTGTTTAAATAGGCCCTGAGGAGCCATATTATGCAGCGCGGAGAAGTCGTTGTTGCACTGGGGGAAGTGCTTCAGTTTAACCCCCCCAGAGACTAATTGTATTTGCAAAAGTCACATTAAATTCCCGAAACGTTTTACTGGAATACAGATGGAGCAGACGGAGCGCCGCTCCTCCGACGTCTCGCCCTCCACGTGCTGCAATTTGGTTCGGAGTCGAATCCTATTCTTGTAATGCTCACAAATATTTCCCAGATCTGGGGGAATTGAGCCCTGCTGTACATGACAGCTGTCTCCCCGCTGACAGGACGCGAGGGGCAGTGCTCCGTACAGGACCGCTCCGAGACAGCGTGAAATCATTGTTGCTTTTGTCTACGATACAAAAAGCAGGAACAGGAGAAAAATCTCAGCATTGTGAATGTCTCCCGGTAATGAGAGTCAGACAGGGATGACAACGCTAATCCGACAGCAAGCGGGCTAACAAGATCGGCCAGAAAGCTGCCGGAAACCAGCAAGGATTTAAAGGGGCCTCTGCAGATCCCATGCAACTCTTCAGGAGCTGCTGAAGACACATTCCCCTCCTCCTTAAGCCTCCACAAACTACAGGTCCCCTCACCTAGAACCACCAAAGATCACAGTTCCCACCCCTAGAAGGCCCCAAAGATCACAGCTTCCCTCTTGATGGAACCTCTAAGTTCACCGCCCCCTCTCTCTCAGGAGTCTCCAAAACTATAGCTCCCCTCCTCCAGTAGCCCCTTAAGATCCCAGCTTCTGGACCCTTAAAGATCATAGCTCTTCTCCCTCAAGAGTCCCCGAAGAGTGCACCTCCTCTCTCTCAGGAGCCCAACTAGTTCACAGTCAAGCTCCCTGAGGAGACCCCCTTAAAGAGCTCGGCTCATCTCCTCCAGAAGGCGTGCTTTGAAATTGTAATATTTTTAGATATTTTTTTAGAGTCCATTACATTTTTTTCCGTTTTGGTCTCCCTAGGGGTCACAAACAATTATACACTAGTCTGCAATACTTATGTATTAAAGAATGCCCTGGGCGGTCATATACCTCTGCCTACCTGTCATCCTTCCCCTGGGAATCTCCATAATTGACAGCTTCCTTGCCCGAAAAGCACTTGCAGATCACTGTACGTACGTACGTACGCACGCGCGCACACACACACCACCCTACAAAAACAGCTCCCATCCAAAAGCCTAAAATCACTGCTCCCTTCTTTCAGGAGCTCCTGACATCACAGCTGGAGCCCCTTAAGATTACATCTCCCTTTCCCTAGGAGGCCCCCCAAGATCACGGCTCCCTTTCTCTAGGAGCCCCCTGAGATCACAGCTCCCTTTCTCGAGGAGCCCCCTGAGATCACAGCTCCCTCTCTCTAGGAGCGCCCTGAGATCACAGCTGGAACCCCTGAGATCACAGCTCCCTCTCTCCAGGACCCCCTGAGATCACAGCTCCCTCTCCAGGAGCCCCTAGTCACAGCTGGAACCCCTGAGATCACAGCTCCCTTTCTCCAGGAGCCCCCTGAGATCACAGCTCCCTCTCTCTAGGAGCCCCTGAGATCACAGCTGGAGCCCCTGAGATCACAGCTCCCTCTCTCTAGGAGCCCCCTGAGATCACAGCTCCCTCTCTCTAGGAGCCCCCTGAGATCACAGTGAGATCACAGCTCCCTTTCTCCAGGAGCCCCCTGAGATCACAGCTCCCTTTCTCCAGGAGCCCCTTGAGATCACAGCTGGAGCCCCTGAGATCACAGATCCTTTTCTCTAGGAGCCCCCTGAGATCACAGCTCCCTCTCTCTAGGAGCCCCCTGAGATCACAGCTGGAGCCCCTGAGATCACAGCTCCCTCTCTCCAGGACCCCCCTGAGATCACAGCTCCCTCTCTCCAGGACCCCCTGAGATCACAGCTCTTGTCCCTCAGAAGTCCTCCACGATCACACCTCCCTTCCTTCAGGAGCATCATAGATCACAGCAACCCTCACAGGATTTACCTCATTATCATTTGAAAGCGTCATTAATTCTGTACATCCGAAAAGAGATTTAAAGACACACAAGAAAACAAAAACAAGTACAATAGTCATCGGCTCTTTCCTTTTATCTTAAAAGTGACCCATAGCTCTATTCATGCTAAACGTCTTGGTTTATGAACAAAATGACAGAGCTCTAGTAGCAACCGACATTTACAGAGGCATGAAATGAAGTTGGGGTTACATCATAGTGTATAACTATCCACACCTATAGGAAATTCAGTGCCTATGAGAAGGTGTCATGGCAGCCATATTGGTTGTCACCCACCACATACTATAGATCAGGCCTGTCAAACTTGCAGCCCAGGGACCGCATGCAGCCCTCAACGAATATCTGTCAGGCCAGTATGTTATACAAGTTTTAAAAAATGTAAATAGCTTAAAGGGATTTTCAAGACTTTCAAAAAAACTTCTCCACCACCTCACTGTACAAAAATAGAAAATTATCCCATACTTACCTGTCCCGTCACCAGCATCCCAGTGCTCCAGTGTAACCACCAGGTCCCTTACTTATAATGTCACGTTCATGGATCACATGATGCTGCAGCCAATTACTGACCTCGGTGTGAGACCGCTTGCAGCATCAGGTGCTCCATGAACGTGACATCATCAGTGAGGGCCCGGGATGGGAGGACACCGAAGCTCTGGCACTAGTCATGTTGCATCTATGTAGTGACACAGCCTATACCCTACCAGTGGCAGCCAATAATAATACCTACCACACCACTTGTCACATGTCAGTTCCTTTGCTGTTAGTCTTGTACTGTCTTGTCTGGTGTGCCTAGTCTATTTTATTATTATCATCATTTATTTTAGAATGCCCTTGATTCCAGGGCGCTGTAGATTTCAGGCATTTACATAAATAAAATTGGTCAAACAATTAGAAAGTGACAATAAGTGACTAACAACTGGTACAGAGGGAGAGAGGTCCCTGCCCTGAGGGCTTACAATCTACAGGGAAGGGGTGAAGAGACAGAAGGTGAGGGGGCGGACATGTTTGTGGGGGAGGCAGTGCAACACAGTTAATGTTGGTTATAGGCAATCCTGAAGAGGTAGGTTTTCAGGTTACGTTTGAGGCTAGCGAGAGAGAGGGAGAGTCTGATGGGTTGGGGCAGTGAGTTCCAGAATGTGGGGGAAGCACGAGAGAAGTCTTGGAGATGGTTATGTGAGGAGGTGATAAGAGGAGAACAGAGGAGAAGGTCCTGTAAGGAGCGGAGATTGCATGAGGGGAGGTATTTAGAGATTAAAGCAGAGATGTATGGAGGGGAGATGTTATGGAGAGCCCTGTAGGTCATGGTTAGTAACTTGAACTGGAGTCGCTGGGCAATGGGTAGCCAGTGAAGGGATTGGCAGAGGGGAGAGGCAGGGGAGTATCGAGGAGAGAGGTGAATCAGACGGGCAGCAGAGTTAAGGATGGTTTGGAGGGGAGCGAGAGTGCTAGCTGGGAGGCCACAGAGAAGGATGTTGCAGTAGTCTAGGCAGGAGATGACGAGGGCGTGGACCAGCATTTTTGTGCTTTCAGAGTTAAGAAATAAGCGGATTCGGGAGATATTTTTGAGGTGGAGATGGCAGGCAGAGGTGAGGGTTTGGATATGTGGTTTGAAGGACAGATTGGAGTCAAAGTTATCCCAAGGCAGCGGACTTGTGGAGCTGGTGAGAGGGTGTAGCCATTGACTGTGATAGAGAGATCAGGTGGAGGGATGGAGTAGGACGGTGGGAAGATGATGAATTCAGTTTTCTCCACATTTAGTTTTAGGAGACGGGAGGAGAAGAAGGAGGATATGGATGAAAAACAGTCAGGGATCCAGGAGAGGAGAGAGGTAATACCTGGGCCGGAGATGTAGAGTTGGGTGTCATCTGCATACAGGTGGTAGTGAAAGCCGTGTGATGCTATGAGCTGACCCAGGCAGAGGGTGTAGATAGAGAAGAGTAGTGGGCCCAGGACAGACCCCTGGGGGACACCAACAGACAGCGGGAGAGGGGAGGAGGTGGAGCAAGAGTGTGAGACGCTGAATGTTTTATCGGTGAGGTAAGAGGAGATCCAGGAAAGAGCCAAGTCCGTGACGCCGAGGGAGGAGAGGATTTGTAGCAGGAGGGAATGGTCGACAGTGTCAAAGGCAGAGGACAGGTCTAGGAGGAGAAGCATAGAGTAGTGGCATGAGGCTTTGGCAGTTACTAGGTCGTTGGTGACTTTGGTTAGGGCGGTTTCTGTAGATTGGTGGGGTCAAAAACCAGATTGCAGCGGGTCAAGGAGAGAGTTGGTGGAGAGATGAGAGGACAGCTGAAGATGGTCGTGCTGCTTGAGGAGTTTAGAGACAAATGGAAGCAGTGAGATGAGGCGATAGTTGGACAGTGAGGAGGGGTCGAGAGATGGTTTCTTAAGGATGGGGGTGATGGTAGCGTGTTTAAAGGAGGAAGAGAAGATGCCAGAGGTTAATGATAGATTGAAGAGATGGGCGAGAGCTGGGATGATAACAGCACTAAGGTCAGGGATGAGGTGAGATGGCAGTGGGTCAAGACTACAGGTCTATGATATAGATGCAACATGACTAGTTGCATATTAGGCATATCAGGCAAGCCGGAACAAGACTAAGGGTATGTTCACACGGCTGTACTTCGGGGCATAATTGCGCTGCAATGCATCTGAAGTATGGTCTGCAAATACGGTAATTCAGATTTCTCTTTGAGAGCTATGATTACCTGATGTTTTCCCTGGCGTAAAATACGTGCCGGGAGAAAGAAGTGACGTGTTCGGGCCAGCGCGTATTTCTAAATCACCCGGCATATAGCTGCATGCTCAGTATGTCCCACTATACGTCGTGTGTACATACCCTAAGGC
Source organism: Phyllomedusa bahiana (assembly GCA_025379985.1). NCBI lineage: Eukaryota > Metazoa > Chordata > Amphibia > Anura > Hylidae > Phyllomedusa > Phyllomedusa bahiana. The sequence continues at coordinate 114,992 of JAODAL010003466.1, forward strand.
TATGTTCACATGGCTTAACTGCGGGACGTAATTACGCTCCGCAATTACGCCGTGTGGCCGGGGGCGGGTAATTTACGCCGCTGGTAATTCACATGTCACTTATCTCCCCGCCCGGAGGATTCGCAGAGCAGGGAGAGGAGACGTAATGACTGGGCCGTTTTCAGCCCGTAATTTGCGCACTTTGGCGCGTAATTACAGACCGAAATACGGCCTATTTTAAGCCGTGTGAACATGGCCTAAGGATATGTTCACACGGCTGATTTGGACGCTGAATTTGCAGCATCCAGATCAGCATCAAAACCTCATCTGAAAAGCGCCTCGATGCACAATTTTTCTGATAAGGTTTTGACAAGGATTTGATCAGGTTTCCAATAAGGTTTTCCAACACTGTTTTCTTTCTGAAACACCCATACAAATTAATAGCCAATGGGAAAAACCTTGTCGTGTGTGAATTACAACCCTCTTTTATGTAGGAATCAGTGAAAATAAACTGGCGGCGTTTTGTCAAAATCTGCCATGTGAACATACCTGTACGGCAATGGGCGGGTATGTGACTAACACATAGTGGGTGGTGTGGTAGGTATTATTATCATTGACTGCTAAAATATTCACATTAGAACTGAATTTGAGATTTTACATATTTAGAATATTTCAAACATTTGCCAGTCGGGTTTAAAAACACTCAAAAATGTGCTTATAATATGCATGTTTAGAAAGTTAGTAGCGGAGAAATGATGGCAAACGGAAAAAAAATCATTCATTTTACCGTTCTTGTTTATATGGTCATTTTTTGGAACAAAGTTACTTTTCTATAAAAGTTGCATTTTTTTTTTTTTTTGCAGCCCACATAGACCCTGCTGATTTGGTCCGTGATAACCTTTGAGTTGAACACGCTTACTATAGATGCTACCACTCTGCCTTTCGAGATCCCTAAATAACAAATCTTCCTAGCTATGCAGTGATGCACCCCACCTCCCTCATGTATCGCTGCATAATAAGGCCGGCAGGAATCCTAGGTGACAATCCTTGTAACCAGTTGTAATGGCGGCCATCATGGACATGTTCCTGCAGCGAGACAGTGCCTGGGTTGTGTAATGTGCTGTCATGTAGGATAATCATCAGAATACTGGATATTTGTGAGGTGTTGAAGATTTTCAGCGCTGGATGTAACGCACCCCGGGATCACAGACTCCGAGTCTGATGTGATTATAAAGACGAGTGAATAAAGGTCGTGATAATTGCGTTATGAGCTGCAGCGCCAAGGGCTTCTCCTGACACAAGCAGACAATAGACGCACACTTCGCTAAAAATACTCCGCGTGATGCCATGTTACCTGCTCTGCTTCATGTGACACACCTGTGTGTGTCCCCAAAGGTGTGGCATTTACCAAAGGCCTAAGGGCAGCAAAAACGCTCGAGCTAAAATAACGCAACAAAAAGACGCAATCATAAGTACGTCAATCTGCTGGGCAGAAAAATGCAGTTCCAAAGAATGGAGCACAGACGTCTTCTACCGGAAAGACGGACAAATTGCATGACCCCACTACCGTAATAAAACCTCAATAATGCTGCGATACCAGAGCGATTATTGCGTGTGTGAAAACTGCTACTTTCCCTTGCTGTGTGGAACCAGTCAGCTCTCAAAGGGTGTGTTCACACGGCGTTTTTGGATACGTTTTCGATCCGAAAAATGCATTCAAAAGCGCTGCATAAAACGCATAAAAAATGCAGGTGCGTTCCTTTACCCCTGCATGTTCTTAAGGGTCATATACGCATTTTTATGCTCAGTGCAGCTAGAGCTCTGATACCGCATTTGTGGAGGTCAACAGACACTCCTTCTATATCTGCTTGGTTCAGCGAGATTTCCCCTATCCAGTGTATGGAGGAGATACGTGCTGATCATAATCAGACACAGGACAAGTTTGTAGCTACATGGTCGAATTGGTCGATCTTTTGTGGAACACCGGATTATGTTCAGGCCTTAACGTCTTAGGCTATGCTCACACGGCTTAAAATGGGACGTATTTCAGTCCGTAATTCAGTCCGTACTGCGCGAATTACGGCTGGAATACGTCCCAGTCATTACGGTAATCCACAGTTCTCATAGAGAGCTATGGATTACGTCTCCTTACGTCTCCTATCATTACGCGCCGCTAGTAATGATAGTCTATGGGCAGGCGAGGTGCCGGCCCCCCGCTCCCGCCCTCGTCCACATGGCGTAATTGCGGGGCGTAATTACGCCCTGCAAATAAGCCGTGTGAACACAGCCTTAGAGGCCTGCTCCTTTTAGGGGTGAGATCGGACACTCGCAGGATTGTGTGATAAGTGTGTACTTTGGGTGACCGCTTTATCTAGGGAATCCCTCGTGCTTTTCATGTGACGACTCGTTATGAGCTTTCCAAACCTCTCCATGTTTGTAGTCGACAGCAGTTATGTGTTATGTTTTTTTTGTGGTTTTTTTTACCTTACAGTTTATTCCCTCTGCATTCCACTATGGATACCACGGGTGCCTCCATTGCCAATATCCGCTTGCAATAGACGAGTACCTACCCATACTCTTGCACCAGGGGTCACCATTCAAAATTCAGATTTAGCACTGTATACTACTACTCAGGGAATTGTTACGTGTGCTCCTGATGTATAGTGGTTATCGTCTTTTGCTAAGGTAACAGATGGTTATAAAGATATTCTGACTTTTTTTTTTTTTATTATGTGTACAACTGCTATGAATGTTATCAATTGAACTTTTATCGTGGAGTGTATTGCTTGTTTTTCTTCTAATAAAGCTTCTTAGAATACGAAAAATGCAGCTGCGTGTTTGGATGAGCTTTTGCTGCAGCAGGATCCCACCCGATACTTTATTATAGGGCTCCTGCTGCGTCAAATGGATCAAGAATTGATATGCCAAGTCTTTGAACGGATCCAAAAGACGCATCAGAAAAACACATGTAAAACACGTATTGTCTGAACGCCTTGCATGTTTTACATTGAAAGCAATGTAAACCACACTGCACATGTGTTTGGGTCTGTTTAGGGTCCAAAACAAGAATCCAAACACACATCTAAAACGTATCCAAAAACGCGGTGTGAACATACCCTAACATTCATACAGAGTTTATGTCTTAATTCATTGCCATTTTCAAGCTCAATGCTTGCGGACAATGAATGAAAGCAACTTGTACAGATGTAAGAGCTGATGGTTTGCTATAGTTGTGTCCAGTCCAGAAAAGTTAAATATCCTGGACCCCAGATTGAAACACATAAACTGCACCGATACAGTGTAACGAACTGTCAGAACAGGAGAAAGGCTTGTAGTGCTTAGGCTTAGAGCACAATGCATTTGATCATACGTCAAAATGTGTATGTTATAACACATACGCTAAACTTGTGACAAACATGCACTGTGTGGCCGAGTTCACACGGAGTCTTTTGGGCGTATAGTGGCACGTAAAGTATGCGCTGTTATACGCCAGGTGTTTTAGACTTATGCACTGGCCAGCGCGTACTTCTAAGGGTATTTTCACACGGCTTTATTGTGTCGCGTACAATACGCGCCTCAATACGGCGTATGTTTTAGGAGTCGCCGGCCCCATAGACTGTCATTACTCGCAGCGCGTAAGCGCCCCGAATAAGTAGCATACCATACAATCGTATTGTACGAGCGGGGCGAGGAGGCATAATCCATAGTTCTCTATGAGAACTATGGATTACGTAATTTCATCGCGCATCTCGCTCGTATTAGAGCGCAAATACGACACGAAAATGCGTGCCGAAAATAGCCCGTGTGAACATACCCTTATAGTGTAACGAACCCTCAGCTGTGATAGTCATTAGGGGAGGATGGGTTTTGAGTCAGGTCGAAGCGCTGTTTAAGGGTGCTTTCACATGGTGCGTTTTTTCCGTGATTTTTAATGCGATTTTTGTGCAGCAATGTACAGCATTAATTGCTGTGCCTTCCTACACAAAAAAAAGCGTTAAAATTTGCTTAAAAAAAGCACCGTGTGAAAGCTCCCTAAAGTACGCACTGGCGAGCGTGCACTTTTGACAGCAGGCATATGGTGGTGCACACAGGTACGTGCCGCTATATGCCATGTGAATCAATGGAGTGTCCAAAAGAATGTCTGTCTCTGGAGGACCAGGCCTGTTCATGATATTACAAAAAACTCATTGATTTCAAAGGACACCAAGAAATACTCAAGAAGAGAGAGTCAGGACTCCAGCGGCACTTATTGGAAGCAGTAGGCTTAAAGTGACATCCTACCCACCAAAGACCCTTGAAACATGACTAGGAGTTTAAAACCAAACTTGTTACCCATCTGCATATAGCTGTTTTGAGGAATTTGTCCATCTTCATTGCAGAGCAGGGTCTGGCTGGGTGGGTAGAAGGCTTTAGATGTAGCTCGAAAGGGGTAACATTCCTCATCAGGGAGATAAAGGTGTGTGGAGGCTTTCAAGCCATGAATGCTCCACTAAACTTTAAATACACCCAAATGAGCTCAAAAGGAAGATAGTTTGGCTATAAACTTTAAACTCCGAGCCATGTTTCAAGGCTCCTTGCTGGGTTGGATGGCACTTTACGATTATATTCACACGGCCTGTTGAGTCTGTGTGAACATACGCTTTTAGATACGTGTTTGGATTCGTCTGTCGGACACTAAACGGACCCAAACATGTATCTAACAAATAGCAATGTGATTTACACTGTGAACAAGGGCAAAGTTTGACGCCCGAAACGCGTTGGTTTCTTTGCTACAACTTTTTTACCCTCTGCACTATTGCATTTATTATGAATAAAGATTTGAACTTTTATACTCCATTGGCTGAAAAAAGTTCCTACTTACTTGCATTTTGGGTCCTGCGACTGAGGACGGAGGAACAGCCGGAAGGAAAAGAAACCTTACACAGGGACGGACCAGGTGAACGCTACAATCAAGGTGAGCTAACGCCCTACAAGCTTTGTGTGGTTTTACATTGCTTTTAACTTGAAACACGCATTGGTGTTCACACGAGTGATCGCTGATATGTGTCTCAAGGATCCGTTTCAAGAATTGACGTGTCAATTCTTGGTCTGAAAGACGCAGCAGGAGCCCTGTTTTAAACCATAGGGTGCGATCCTGCTGCATCCAACACGCAGCCAAACACACAACTGCATGTTGGATCCGCGCTGGATCCGATCGACCCTACGTTTTTGGATGTGATTTTCGGATCCAACACAGATCCAAAATCGGATCGGAAAATGTCATGTGAACGGCCCCTAAGGAGTGCTAATCTATACAATAGGTGTCGCTGGAGTCCTAGCTTTCTTCACCTGAGCTTATTTAAGTATATTTAAGTTTTAATGGAGCATTTATGGCTAGCAAATGTCCACACACCTTCATCTTTATAATGAGAAACATCACCTCTTTTAAGTCATGTAATTCTGTAACTGCCGAGGAAGTGGTCCTCTGGGGAATTGAACACTTGTTGGCAGATGCCTCTGCAGTTTATAGGTGATTGCTGGGGGGGCTCTGCAGCAAAGTTATCTGTGATTAGGTTATTTTTTATGAGTCACATCTAACAAAAAGGAATTGTTCTTCCAACCCCCCCTGAATGCTGTAAACGTTAGTATAACACACGCAGAGCCCCAGCGGACACATTTCTCATGGATTCTACAGGATAATTAGCAAATTCAAAATCAGCACAAAGGCCAATGTCAAATAAAATTAACAGATTGACTCGTGTGGAGGGATTATGGCGTTAACGATGCGATGAGCAAATACCAGGATCGTGGCGGAAGCGTTTAATTACCACTACTAGTCTATTTGCTGCTGAATGCGGCGTGATGAGATTAGCAGCTTCTCCACAGATCTGATGACGAGAGAAAATTAGTGACTGTGTAATGGGCAAGTGCAGATCACAGCCGGGGGGTCAAGAGGCGCACAAACGACATAACACAAAATGTATACTGGGGGGAGGGAGGAACACGGAGTGAGAAAGCTCAGAAATACAGGAATAAATGCCAGAAATGGCCGGAGTCAATTTAGGTTCACTTGAGTTTTGTAAATGGATACAGGAAGAGGTCACAGAACGTTACCTAACGGAATGCGCAGTGTCAACTGCAGCACGGAGTGTTTAAGGAAAGTGTGCAGCTCTTCTGGGGTGTCAAAGACAGCACATTTTATAGTGGAAGATGCAGTGTATTTCAGGAGATGTGAGCTGTTCTTAGGACAGGTCAGAAGAAGGAGCTGTGACCCCAGAAGTACATATGGAAGTGTCCTGTCACAAGCGTAAACAGCCAAGTCACATTAGACATTATTATGACCACTTCCTACTTTTGACATTGGCAATGAATAGATCATGGTGTTGGGGGTAAAAGGAGTTGAAAGAAGAGAGGATTATTGGCAAAAAGTGGCAGCATTTCTGAAACTGCAAAGATGTGAACTGCTTTGGCGACATGTATGAATGTTGGCGCTGACAGGTCAGTTCTTAAAGGGGTTTTGCCACAATCTCATTTCATACCTCCTGCATCCAGCTCTTCAGCTCTGTGTGCTCAGTAGAGGCCGTGTGTGATTTGTTTGAATTGCATATCATGTGACCCAGCAGGATGACATCACCTGGCCTTTCCTCTCTGTAGTCAAAGAAAGGTCTGTTTATGTAAAGCATTGTGAGTAGCTAAGAGGTAAAGTTTTTGCCTCACAGCACAAGAGTCCTAGGTTCAAATCCCTGCAGGAACAAACCTGTGTTTTTTTTTCTCTTTATCAATGCACAGACCTCATTGAGGTTTCTTTTTTATTTATTTGAACTGTTTGACTAATTACTAAGGAGCACAGAGGATGGGAGTAGAGTGACAGCACCTGGGGTTTAAACACTCAGTAGCTCCTGAGAGGAGAAGTGATATCTGAGCATGTGTGACTGACTGCGAAGCTCTCAGCCCTGTTCGTATCCCCTGGAGATGAGCTGTAAACAATGGATCACTAAGGGCTAGTTCACACGGCTTATTGCCGACGTAATTGCGGGGACGGTTTTTGCCCGCAATTACGTCGGCTGCCGTGCAACAGGGGCGGGGGGTCGGCTACTCGCCAGCCCCATAGACATTCATTATACATTATACACGCCATAAATAATTGACATGTCACTTTCTCCCCACTCGAGCGGGGAGAGGAGGTGTAATCCATAGTTCTCTATGAGAACTGTGGATTTCCGTAATGGCTAGGACTGATTTCAGCCGTATTGGAGTACAAATACGCCGAGCAATACGGCTGAAATCAGTCCCAGAATAAGCCGTGCGAACGAGCCCTAAAGGAGCAGCTAAAACAAAAACGATGCAGAATTTTTTATAATAATGAATGGTGAAAATGTTTGTTATTTCATTTGCAAGCTTGCCACGTCAATTTTACTTCATGGCAAAACCCCTTTAAAGGGGTTGCCTCACTACATTGATTCATCTCATCTCAGTCCTGTTTTCTTGGTTTCACTGTGAATTCAGGGACGTGTTTACTGGCTTCTACTAGGCTGTAGTAGAAGCCAGGTCTGTAGCTCTAGTGACCAAAGCTGTCAGCCTATCAGGATAGAGCAAACAGGTCTTTAGCTATAGAAACCTGGGGGATATCTAGGAATCGGTAGGACACTGTCAATGGACACATATTACAAACTGACTTTTTTTGCAAAATCTTTTTAAATAAAAAAATCCTTTTTAGGAGACAACCCCCTTTAAAAATTTAATAAAGTTCTTCTGCCCTCATTCATAAGGGGCGTCTGTGCCAATACCACAAGTCTGGCTCACACCACCTTTACCGTCTGTTCTTCTGCAGGTATACATACAGGGCAGGTAGACCCAAAACCACAAGTCTGGGTCAGGCACCCCTTTACCCGGTCTGGCTTTTTCTTCTCGGCATACACACAGGCGAGTGACTGCCAAAACCCAAGTCTGGCTCAGGCCCACCTTTACCCTGGCGGGTGTTCTTTGGGGGTCATACATACAGGGCAGTGTAGAACCAAAACCACAAATCGGCTCAGGCCCACCTTTACCCTGGTCTTTTTTCTGAGGTCATAAAACGGCATTTTAGAGCCAATACCCAAAAATCGGCTCGGCACCACCTTTACCCTGGTCTGGGTGTTCTTCGCAGGGGCATAATACAGGCGTATCTATGCCAATCCACAAGTCTGGCTCAGGCACCACCTTTTCCCTGTCTGGCTGTTTTCTGCAGGGAACATAAGGGGAGTGTAGACCCAATTTCCCAAGTCTGGTCAGGCACCCCCTTTCCCTGGTCTTTCGTTTATCGGTGCACGTCAAAACACATTTCACTGACAGTGCAAGATCACAAAAAACAATCCTTTTCAGACACCCCTTTTTTACCCAAAGTGACTGTTCTTCTGCAGCTCATTCATACAGGCGCAGTCTAGTGCCAATACCACAAGTCTGGCTCAGGCAGACCCCCGTTAACCTGGTTCTAACTGTTTGGCGTCAAATATTTATAAATGTGTCTAATCCTACAAATGTAGCGTTACACCTCCAGAACGCCCCCACATCTTTGGTGCATTACAACGTGTTAGGGCAGGCGCCGATTACGCCAAAGTTTGGAGTGCGACTGTTCATACATCTATACAATAGGGCTACGACACATTTTGGGGGCAAAGTACGGCAGAAAACGTCTGCAGCCGTCCCCTTTGTGTGCTGCTTTAGTGAAAGTTTATCACGAGATGACAAATGGCACCCTTGCATATAAGCTCTATAGAAATTGCAAACACCATGTGCCATTAATGTGAGAAGTCAACATCTGCTACAAAGTTGCGTGAGGGCGGACTGACACACTACAGCGGAGCAGCTCAGCACCAAAATGAACCAGGGGGATATCAGACGTGTCTAAAACGACAGTTCAGCGAACTCTTTTGTGTAAGGGGCCCCAAAGCTGATGGGTGGTCACTGCACCTCTGCTAAGGAAGATGCACTGGCAGAAAAGGCTTACATTTTCATGGTAGTATCAGAATTGGACCTTCACTGGCCTTTTCAATATATCATATTTTCTGCTTCATCAAATGGATGGGTGTTGGCATGTCAGACGAGAACAATCGGAGAACAAACACCCTGCAACCATTCCTAAAAACTGGTGGTAGCAGCGCTATGGCCTGGGGAATGTTTTTGTGGTATTTATCCATATACTAATAAAGGAAACAGCACCACTTATAAAAATGTATGAAAAAGTGGTGTGCAAGCCTCCGGAGTCAGACCCCAAATCCTCCACAATGATGCAAAAGATAGAGGCAGCACCACCAAAAAAAAAAACAAAAAAAAACGGGATTTAAATCACCTTCAAAATGACCCTAAGGAAGGGCTGAAACGTAGCCATTTGTAAAGTCATTGGTGATTAAATTCACATGTTTTTTGAATTTTGGTGGTGCTGCCTCTTTCTTTTTTTATTTGTGGCATTCTTTGGACTCACTCACCTATGTTGAAGGCACTCTCAACCAATTTGGATATTAATCCATCCTTGCAGACCACATACACCCATACATGCTTGTTTCCTTCCCTGCGGAGGATGGGAATCTTCCAGCAAGACAATGCAACATCTCGCACGGCTAGAGGTGTCTGACATTGGTTGGAAGTCACAAGGCATTATGGGAAAGGAGCTGGGAAACTCATGCGCCCTCTATTGGATGTAACAAATCCTCAATTTGCTTCTGATTCACTGAATCTTTAAGAAGCAAAAGGGATATTAGCCAAGCCAGCATCTCTCATCTACATGCAGCCGTTTCAGGGTTTTGCCTCTCATCAGTGTAGAGCAGAGCGACGCTGGCTGGATGGGAGGCAATGAGTGGCTGAAAAAGGGGAATATCTCTCCTTGAGGAGAGCACCTGATAGGTGTGTAGAGTTTTGAGATTGCCTTTTTGTCCTCTACTAAGCATCTGCATATCACAAGGCATTATGGGAAAGGAGCTGGGAGGCTCATGCACCCTCTATTGGATGTAACAAATCCTCAATTTTCTTCCGACTCACTGAATCTTTAAGAAGCAAAAGGGATATTAGCCAAGATGCTCTCCTCAAGGAGAGATATTCCCCTCATTGGTTGGAAGAGCATGATCAAGACTTCCAAGTACTACCCTGGACCCATCATTCCCCAGACTTGAACCTAGTTGAGCATCTGCCTCACCACCTTTTTTTTTTTTTTTTTTTTGTAAACATAATTTTTATTAAATTTTACAAAAACATATAATAACTGTCCATTAGATGAGATACTACTTGATACACAAAGAAATAATATAAGGCATCATTGGTATAAATAAGAAAAGTACTAAGCAATGAAAGTACAAAATAGCACTAATGACATACTTTGGTATCATAATAATAAGGATGAAGCAAAAGAAGTCTCCATCTTCACTAAAGAAAAAACAAAAAAAATAATAAAACAGTACCCCCCCCCCCCAAAAAAAACAAACCAAAAAAACCAACACAGAACAGGGGTACCCAGACGCAGATTTATAAGGAGAAAAATAATCACATACACCTATGAAATCAAGTAAGGTCAGCTGGATTAAAATGAAAACAAATACTGTGCTGATACAATGGCTAGCAATGATCGCCAACGGCCCTGTCCCCTAAAGCCCGAGGAAGGGGAAAAATATAGGGACAAATTTTCCACCCCCAACTCTGACGCACAGAGGAGCTGTGTAGGCTCTAAAGTTAAATGACACCGAAACTTAAGATTCAGAGTTTGTATGACTGTCTCCCAGAACTTCATGGTTTCCACACAGGTCCATATACTATGGACAAAATCCGTGCGGGGGTGCCACACTTGGACAGGACGTCAAACGGTCGGGACAAGCTGGATGGGGGGGATATTAAAACCGTAAATTTCGGAATGGGCAATTCTAAAGAACGTGTCCCTCCATTTTCTCATTAACTATGTATTTATGGATCTTCAGCCATCCCTGGAGAATTGTAGTAGAGATCTCCTGGTTAGAGTAGACCTTCTCCCACTTAGCAAAAATCCTGCAAGCCCCTCGTCTTCTGAACCCCCAGAAGACCACATATAGCGCGATAGTAGTGCTGTTAAAGAAGTAGGGACGATAATATTATCAAAAGCATTCACTAAAATGAGACGGCTTCATGTCCTTACTTCTAAAAACTCACTATTGGGAGTAAGCCAAAAATGCGATGGTGCAAGGAAATTTTTGAGATAATTCTGAGAGAGAGAAATCCGTTGGTGGAAGGTGAATAAGCTGGAATAGTTTAAGATCCCCTTACTCCTCCAGACTTTTTAAAATTGGGGGTTATCAAGGCCAGGTTTGAATTCTGGGTGCCCGTACATAGGAAGGTATCTAAATGGTCTGGTAGGGCAGAGAAAACAGGGATTCTACAGGCCTTCCAGGCTCCGATCGTGTCCCTCACAATGAGGCTATGTTTCGCCACCTTAGGAAGAGCAGAATATTTGGTATGAAGAAGGCCTGGAAGCGTCCATGGGTGAACCAGTGCCGCCTCAGTAGAGAGATTGGAATATCTGGAAGACTGTTTAACCCAATCCGATCCGTGACGCAGGAGGCTGGCTAGATTATACATGCCTCGCCACCTTGATCACTGTGTTCGCTCTATGGATCCTCCACAAGCACCCTTCAGCAGGTGGAGGACGCAGTCAGCATGGCTCCAGATACCTGTGACAACCGACCAAGACCTTACCGAGTCACTCCCAGCCCGTGTAGTTGTTGTTTGTGCTGCAAACGGCAGTAAGGGTATGTTCACACGGCATGTTGGGTCCGTTTTTGGATCTGAAAAATGCATTCAAAACGCATCCAACACGCAGGTGCATATTTGGATGCATTTTTGCTGCAGCAGAAACTCTCCCTATAGTTTTAAATAGGGCTCCTGCTGCGTCAAACTGATCAAGAATTGACTTGTCAATTCTTTGAACGGATCTGAAAGACGCATCAGAAAGAAACACGCATGGGCGATCCCGCGTCCGAACGCAGATGCGTGTTTTACATTGACAGCAAGGTAACACGCTCTGTACATAGTTAGATGCATGTTTAGGACCGTCACAGGGATCCAAACACTCATCTAAAAACGGATCCAACACGCTGTGTGAACATACCCTAACTCTAGATATTACTTGTTGGTCATAATAATATGACTCGACTGTGTGTATCCTGCTGGTGCCCGCTGGGAGTCTTCATCATGTCGGTGATGACTTGCTTATACACACTGTGTTGATTCATACTGTGGGAGCATTAGTAGTATCCGGGGCCACAGCCAACATGGGCCCTCTAGTCATAGAGCAGCTTTGCTCATCACATGACCCACCCACTGCTTTACCTGACATACCCGTCACTATATTTATATATGTACATTAATTCCACAATAATCCCACAATCTGAGCCGGAGACGTCGTCAGCACAAGACCATCTGGATGGAAAACGTTAATTAGCGCAAATGACCTTCACGAGTCGTTTACATGAACCCAGTCCAATATCTGCAATCACTGCTTCTTCCATACTGACGTCAAAAAAGGAATGTAGATAATACAGGAGGGAGGGGGTCTAAGTAATTGGGGAGGCAACCAGGGGTCGGTCTGGAGAATCCGTGAGAATTAAAGGGGAAAGAAAATAATATGAGGGTGGGGGATCTAAATGATTGGGGTGGGCAACCAAAAGACATTCAGTCTGGAGATCCCTTTAATGCCTTTTAAAGGGGGATGCAAACAATATGGGGGTCTAAGTGACTGAAATGGGGGCAACCAGGGGACGTTCAGTCTGGAGAATCCCCAGTGCCAATCAAAAGGGAATGTAAATAATATTTGGTGTCTAAGTGACTGGCATTGGAGGATGAATTTGCAACCTGGGGTCATTAAAGGGGTTTTGCCACGATCTCATTTCATACCTCCTGCATCCAGCTCTTCAGCTCTGTGTGCTCAGAAGGGGGCGTGTGTGATTTGTTGAATTACATATCATGTGACCTAGCTGGATGACATCACCAGGCCTTTCCTCTCTGTAGTCAAAGAAAGGTCTGTTTATGTAAAGCATTGTGAGTAGCTGAGAGGTAAAGTTTTTGCCTCCAGGCACAAGGGTCCTTGATTCAAATCCCTGCAGGAACCAAACCTGTGTTTTATTCTCTTTATCAATGCACACACCTCATTAAGGTTTCTTTTTAATTTATTTGCATTGTTTGACTAATTACTAAGGAGTACAGAAAACAGGAGCACCTGGGGTTTGAACACTCAGTAGTTGCTTGAGAGAAGTGATATCTGAGCATGTGCGACCAGGACTGAGGAGCTCTAAGCCCTGGTCGTATCCCCTGGAGACCAACTGTAAACAATGGATCACTAATGAGCAGCTAAAACAAAAACGGTGCAGAATTTTTAATAATAATGAACGGTGAAAATGTTTGTTATTTCATTTGCAAGCTTCCCACGTCAATTTTACTTTGTGGAAAAACCCCTTTACGTCAGGAATCTCCTTAGTGAAAATTAAAGGGAGACAATGCAGAGGCGTAGGGGTAGATAGGGGGTAGGGGTGATGGGAAAAAAAACATGGTTGCAGTAACTCTACCACCAGGACCGGGCCCATACCCTTCCGGTTTGATCCCAGATGCAAAGTTTAATGCTTTTGGGCCCTAATAAATAACCTATACCAGGGTCCCCTTCTACCATGTAGAGTATAACACTAGACCCCCTTCAGGCTCCAGGGCCTGGGTGTTACTGCAACCTCTGAACCCCCACAGCTACAGTTTTCTGCTCAGATTCATACCCCATGCCATTTTTATCAGACAACTACACAAACTTGCCTTTCAGGGTTCTGGGAAAGCTGGGCGATATTTTATGACAACCATGTGTGTTCTTGAAGGGGTAATGTTTGTTCAGCAGCAATGTGTTTATCTTAGAAATACTTGGCCAAATTCATTCTTGGTACAAATTTCCCGTAATAAAGGATTTTTCCTGCATTATTAGATAAATAGTGACATTTTTGGCAATAAAACATTTTCGTGGAGACAATTTCACAATGTTCTTCTGTGGTCTGATCATAGGCTGCTCTTGTGCAGGGTCACTGTCCTGGGAGGATGTGGCCCTGAGACTGCTCATTAGCGGGTACACGCTGCTCTTTCTTGTGTATACGGCATTCAGGTAAGCGGCGGATAATGACGTGGTGCCGGAATACGCCCCCGTAGCACATGTAATATATCTAAAGACATCCAGGGCTGAGAAAAGTATTTCCATTAGACCTAACTGACAACAAAATTATAGAGATTTGCAGCATTATGTGCTTACATCTCACTACAGCCTAGTCTCCAGCTGCTCGGAGCCCAATTCTCACCAGACGGGCCCCATCACAATGAAGGCTGACAACCTGCCTGCTGACAGAGGAAAGAAATAGAACCCAGCCACCTGACAAACAGCAATTCCCCCATCACCCTCTTAATGTATACAGCGCAGATCAGTATATACCCGAACACAGATAAGGTGGTGAAATCCTCCACACTAAAACCAGTGGAGAGGGATGATGTCACTGCTATACAATAAAGTTTATATCTGGAGAGTGATGATGTCACTGCTGTATATTACAACACATAACTGGAAAGCGATGATCTCACTTCCTGTATAATATAACTTATCTAGAGATCAATTACATAATTGCTCTATAATATAACATATCTGGAGATTTATGTTATGTCAATGCTGTATAATATATCTGAAGAGTGATAGTCTCATTACTGTTGAACAGACCTGGGCATTGTATGGCTACTCAGAGGGTCGGATGCGGCCAGCGGCCCGTACAATGCCTGGGTCTGCTTACAGTAGCCCTCAAGACCTGCCACGGTGAGCCCTCAGCACTACGTGGCCATGGAGCAATGACGTGATCTCATCGCACCGTTGCCACATTTGAGGAGCTGCCGGACGAACGTTCCTGCGCTGGCGGCATGATGATGTCACGCCAGTGTTGGGCAGAAGAGGAATGCACCCGGACGGGGAAGGAAGAGAGGTATTATCATTATTGGCACTATATATACCTGCCTGAGGGGATCTATATGTACCTGAGGGGACTTATATACTGCCTGAGGGGACTTCTATATCTGCCTGAGGGGACTTCTATATCTGCCTGAGGGGATCTATATGTACCTGAGGGGACTTATATACCGGTCTGAGGGGATCTATATGTACCTGGGGGGACTTGTATACCTGTCTGAGGGGATCTATATATACTCGGGGGGACTTATATACCTGTCTGAAGGGATCTATATGTACCTGGGGGGACTTATTTACCTGTCTGAGGGGATCTATATGTACCTGGGGGGATTTATATACCTGTCTGAGGGGATCTATATGTACCTGGGGGGACTTATATACCTGCCTAAGGGGATCTATATATACCTGCCTAACTGAGGGGACTTAGATAAGTAAGGAGTTGCTGAAAAGTGAGGATTGTAAGATGTGTGTGAGAAATTCTGCAGAGAAGTCATCATGGCGGTCTGGGCCGAAAGGAAAAAAACAAGTGGAAGACGACCACTTCTTCCTGCACTGGTCCAGGCACAGTTGGGTGACTCTGGAGCTCTGTTGGTGTCCCTGGAAGAGATGTTAACTACACTAGCGGCCTGATGTCCTGGAGGTCGTCCCAGCCACCTATCTCCCAGGAGCAGGTGAGGGGAACACACCATTCACTTGTTATACTGTAGTCAGGTGAGGGCACACATAGTTTGCTGCTTTAACTTTCCTGTCTGGTTTGCCTCCTGCAGAACTTTCTGTTCAACTTTTTACATTTTACAGAAAGTTTTGCAGGATGTATGGTTTACTCTACTGAAGGGCGACCTGCCTAACCTAGCTACTTACCTATGGCACTTGTGGCCAGATGCAAGATTTAATAGGGGATTGCTTGAATGACAATATACTGCAGTACACAAGTCCTGTAGTATATTGTACTTGCGATCACTTACGATCAAATACCCAGGTGAGACAGGAAAAAAAAAAGATTTAAAACTACATTATTTTTAAATGTTAGCGCCATAAAAAATGTCAGAATTGTGTTTTTTTGTGTCAGTCCCCAAACTTCTGCTATAAAGTTGAAATTAAGGGTGAAAAGTCATATGCACCCTAAAATGGAAAATGATACAAATATAACCCCATGCCCCATAAAAATGTATCCCTGACACAGCTTAGCTGACAGGAAGAGGTTATTGGTCTAAGAAAAAACTATTAAAGGGAATGTGTCATCAAAAATGACTTATTGTTTAACTCACATTTTTATGTTAAACACATTTTTTAGGAATTTTTGGTTATGTTTTTTTAATTTTCCAGATCACTTTCAATATTTTTTTAATAATTCCTAAGTCCTGCAGTTTTCACTTTGGCCACTAGGCCTAATAATCGTCTGACGCTTCCTGTTCTGTTTAGAGAGCTTTTCAGCAGTCTGCTCATTATCAGTAAAAGCAGGGTCAAACTGAAAGGAGACACCATTGTGTACAGATAACACAGAATCCACCAGTCACAAGAGGATATGTCACAGCTCCCCCTCTCCTCTCCCTTCACAGTGAAAACTCTCCTATAGACGTCTATGGGACAGAAACTGTCTTAAGAATCCTATGTGCATGAAGCTGCTGTAAAGTATTTCTCTGACTGCTGGTAAAGCAGTGCAAGCAAGAATGTCTTCCCCACAATCATATATAGACGGCGAATAGAGAAATCTACAATCAGGAAATAAAAACGACTGAAAGGAAAAGCATATGGATCAGGGGCTTGATTTAATAAGTAAAAAAAAAAAAAAAATTGGTGACATATTCCCTTTAAAACACATTAAACACTCTTTATAAATCTGGTAACGACAGAATTCTACTGACCCACAAAATAAAGAGAACATGTCATTAATATCACACAGTTCTACAAAAGTTTCTACAAAAATAAACCCGAAAAACAAGTTTTTCCTCGTTCACCCTACTTTTTTTTATTATTATTATTAGTCTGGCCCTCTAAAATCATCCCAAATTCTCATGCGGCCCCATGGAAAAATTAATTGCCCGCCCCTACTCTAGAATATAACTTATCTGATGAGCACTGATACTACCTACTATATAACTTATATCTGTATAACATAAGTTATATTTGGAGAGTGTGATGTCACTGCTGTATAACATCTGCTGAGTGATGATGTCACTGCTGTATATTATTACATTTCTGAAGAACACTGATCTCCCCTTCTGTAAGATATATCTGGAGAGCAGTAATGTCCCTGTTGTATAGTAGAACATATCTGGAGAGTGAAAATGTCAGTGCTGTATATTACAACCTATAACTGGAGGGTAGTGATCCCGCCTCTAGTATAATACAACTTATATCTGGAGAGTGATGATGTCAGTGCTGTATAATATAACTTACCTGGAGAAATATGAGGTCACAAATGTATATTATAAAATCATATGTCATATCTGAAGAAAGCAGTGTTCTCCCCTTCCATGTAACAGAATTCACATCTAAACAGCAGTAATGTCGCATCCTGTGTCATCTAACATACCTGGGCAGTCCCTGTGGCTACATAAAATATCAGTCGTACTCAGATGTTTAGTACAGCCTCAAACACCTCTGTGGATGCAGTAACTGCTCTGTGCCGTTCACAGTTGGTACAGAGTTTTAATATAGTCGTTTGCAGGAGGCTAGGGTACCAGATTAGTTTAGGATAACTTCTGCAGAAATGTACAGGAAAATGCACAAGACCAATCTGAATCACACTGGTTTTGCTGCAGATTTTGTTGCAAAATTGCATCGACACACCACTTCATTGCTAGAGCACTGTTAACAGAGACCAAAGGTGGAACAGGAAGTAACGGCAAAGGAGACACAGGCATCGATAGGTTGAACATAACCAAATGAAGTTAAAGAGGTTGTATCATTTCATTAAATGATCTTCAGAATAAGGGGACAGTGAAAACAAGCAACTTTGCAATTGGATGTCATTAGCAAAGCTGTCTTGTTCTCACAGTATCCCATATCTTCTTTTTGTGTAACCACTGTTCCCCAGTGCCGGTGAGATCCCACCTCCTTTCATTTCATTGGCTGACGGCTCTACTAATTTACATTCTGTTTGGCCCTCGGTCGTATTCACGGGAGCACGCATTCCTGCCTCTCTCACTCGGAATAAGGGACCATCAACAATTTCACTCTATACAGTTAGCTGCTCCTCAGTGACACTGCAACTGCTTCTACAAACAGAAAACAGCAGAATTGTGCCTTGGTGCCTTGTGTAAACAAAGAAGGTAGACGGATCTGTGCTCTGGATGAGTTCATAGAAGACTGGATTCGACTGTAACAAACCTCCAGCTGTGAGAGGAGAAGAGATCAGTGCTGTGAATTCATAGAAGACTGTCTAGACTGAATGCAGGCCTGTGGTATTTAAAAACCTCTGACAAAACAAGACTGCAGAGGGAGACGACAGTGACATGTGGACTCAGAGAGGGGGAAATAGCACACTGACTCGGGCGGAAGCCTGAACTGTGAAGGGGGGGGGGATGATGTCATCCCCTTCAGTTAAGAAACACCCAGCTGGGAGGGAAAGAAACGCCCCTGGATTTCAGAAACTGAGAGAATCAAGATTCAAGAAAACAGCCGAAATGATGAAGCGATACATCCTCTTTAATGTGGAAAACCTGCAATAATTCGTTGCACAGTCTGAAGAAAAGCATGGTCCACAACATAAATCAAATCCCATGGTGAAGTTCTTTAAACCTCATTCACGTGCTATACTGTATTTCACTGTTGATTTTACTAGTGTGAATTGGTAGGTAAAATCTGAACAATTTTAGCCCATCTAAACTTAGCCTAAGGGTATGTTCACAGAATGGTTTGCGGGGGGGACATTACACACCGCAATACATTGTGTGTTTCGGGAGCTTTCATCCGTTTGCGGTATATTTTTGTTGTTGTTGCAATACTGCATTGTGAAACTGCCTTTATTAAAAAGCTGACTCCTTTCAATTTCCTAAATGGTTTGGAAAAGTGTTGCAGGCGAGTATCAAAGATTGTACTTGTAATCCGCAAGAGTATAAACACAATCATTGATTACCCCCTGCAACACCTTTTCAAACAATTTAGGAAATTGAAAGGAGCCAGCAGTTAATAAAGGCAGTTTCACACGGCACAATTGCGGGGACGTATTTCGCCTTGCAATTACGCAGCTCGCCGCCCCATAGACTTTCATTACTAGTGGCGTGTATTCGCCGCTAGTAATTGACATGTCACTTATCTCACAATATCCCAATACCGCCAGCAGGGAGAGGAGACGAAATCCAAAGTTCTCGATGAGAACTGTGGATTACCGTTATGACTGGGACGTATCTCGCCCCGTATTTCGCGCAGTACGGCGCAAAATGCGGGGCGAGATACATCCCAAAATAAGCCGTGTGAACATAGCCTTAGGAAGCTTTCACACGGCGCAGTTTTGGTGCAGTTTTAACTGTACTCCAATTAAACTGCCTTTATTACCAGAAAGCTTCTTTCAGTTGTCTAAATTGTTCAGAAAGGTTTTTCAAGTAAGTAATCAATAATTGTGTGTGAAGTCTTGTAGATTACAGACACTAATTTTATTACTTACTTGTAACACCATTCCAAACAGTTTAGATAAGTGGAAAAAGCTTAATGGTAATAAAGGCAGTTTAATTGGAGCGCAGTTAAAACAGCACTGTGTGAAAGCACCCGAAGTACAGTACTACAACAGAAAAACCTCACCGGAAACACCACAAAACCGCACCATGTGAAAGCACCCTCACTCTCTGAACAGTACCCTGTTTCCCCGAAAATAAGACAGTGTCTTCTATTAATTTTTGCTCCTAAAGACGAGCTAAGACTTATTTTTAAGGGATTTTTTTTTTCTATGAACAATAATTAACATTTATTGTTGAACAAAACATCAACATGTATTAATATACTGTAGTGATTTCATCACAAACATCAGCATAAGCAGCCAAACTCTGAATTGCATAAAAAAAGCACCATGTCTTATTTTCGGGGAAACAGAGTATCACCTTACTCCCCTTCTGAAATGCTCTAAGATCTAAAACATAACAGCCCTACCATACCTGCAGGCTAAGGGTACGTTTACACTACATGTATAGAAAAACTTGGTCGGAATCCTAAAACTTGGTCGGAATCCTTTTTGAAATCTACAACTCAAATTTTCCATTGAGGTCTATGGGGATGGCGGACAGTTGTATTTTTAAGTTTTGTAAAACCCAAGTCAAAATCTGACTGTAAATCACTGCCGTGGAGACGGACCCTAATACTGAATGTTTCCCATCAACAAAGTAAATGATACAAACATTAATCTCCCCGAACCTCCGCCGCCGCTGCGGCCGCCGAGCTGGAACGTTTGCTGTTGGAAATGTAATCAGCAACATTACAACCAATATTATTAACGATCTCGTAAAAACAGCAATAAAGGATTCAGCAAAATCAAACACTTGTCCATCCAATAACAAGCGCATCGATCCCAGTGCCGGCTGCGGCGTGTGTTTTTAGGAATTAGTGGCCAATTAGCAGCCGCGGGGCAGAGAGCACTACTATGAGTAACCCCTTCAATGCAGGAGTCCTCTCCGGGTAGATTAATAACGTTTCCAGGATAGCTGGATGATAACGAATATGGAGGTTGGTCACCAAGCTTTTCCAGGCCCCTGAACAGTAAATCTGTCACGTTATATAGCAATGCTGCAATATTTAGGGTCCAGGAAGATTTGTTACAGCAGAGATATTGCTGGTCACCCAGCTTTTCAGAACTATCAAATGGACGGGGGATTTTGTGGGGGACCTTTGCACCTTTTCTTCCACACCCGGAGGTGAAAACCTAACGCTATCATCTCACTCTGTTTTAAGTAGCGATAAAACCTATTCAGTGGAAACAATTCAGTTTTAAACTCTGGCCTGAATTATTTTAAAATCTCACATTACAGCTCATCCAGGCAGATGAGGAGGGGGAAACCTTAACGAATTCTGCAATTAAAACCCACTGATTGGTATAAGATGTGGGACGCGGCGACGCTTCCTGACGCTGTTTTATGTCCCACCATTTGTATTAGTCTGCTTATTTAACAACTCAATCTCACGGGCAATTAAACAAAACCTAGAGAGGGCATCCGATCTGTTAAATTCTATTAGGTTTCTCTTAGCTGGGAGACGCCCACATCCTCGCTCTGCCTGAAACGTCCTGATGCATGTGGGGCAGATGCTGTGTTATCATAGGAAACCTGGTAACAAGGTGGAGGGCAGAGCATAAGGTCCCTTTGTCCTATATTGTGGGTCACTTTCTCTGACACAAATCCTGAAAGGGAAGATCTCTCCTTAGGGAGAGCACCTATATAGGTGTGTGGAGACTTTTTGCACTCCACGAAGCATCTGCATATCACAAGGCATTATGGGAAAGGAGCTGAGCACCTCACGCGCCCTCAGTTCGATGTAACACATCAACAACTTGCTTCTGACCCACTGGATCTTTGGAAAGCAAGAAGGGATATCTAGCCAAGCCACATCACTCAATCTACAGACAGGCTGTTTCGGTGTTTGCCCCTCTCAGTACAGAGCAGAGCGATGCTAGCTTGGCGATTGGAGGCAAAGCTCAGAAAGGGAAGATCTCTCCTTAGGGAGAGCACCTATATAGGTGTGTGGGAATCGAGATTCCCTTTTTTGCACTCCACGAAGCATCTGATATCACAAGGCATTAGGGAAAGGAGCTGAGAAGCTCTAGCGCCCTCTTTTGGATGTAACAAATCCTCAACTTGCTTCTGACTCACTGCATCTTTGGAAAGCAAGAAGGAATATATAACCAAGCCTGAAAAAGACCCCTAATCAGCCTCAACTTTAGCCTAACAAAGCACACTATGGCACATTCAATGGCTATCCATGCTGTGTACAATGGAGTCCTGTAATGTAGAAGCTGGGGGGTGACTTACCGGCTTCCGGTACCATGAAAGTACATTTGAGAAGAGATTGTATCCATCACTACATTCTATTGACCATTTGGATTAATCCTCCCAGATCTATTGTATTGTAGGTTCAGCTCCTGAAACTGCCTGCAGGTAACTCAGAAACACAATGTTCAAGGAAATTGAACATTGACTTTATTGTGTACCATGTGCACCTGGGGTAGTAAGCACAGTCTCCCAATATCCATCTCGCTGGATTTTGCCCAGGGAGGCGCAATAATTCAGTGTATCTGAAGGTGATCTGAGGAATGAACACATCATAGACCGTGCATGTCACAATCATTGCTCTCAGTTTAACAGAACTCGGTAAGCTTATTAGAAGTAGTTGATGGTTCCTCTTTAAGGGTGCTTTCACACGGAGCGTTTTTGGTGCGCCTGGCTTTTGTTGCAGAAATGCACAGCATTAATTGCTGTGTATTTCTTCAAAAATAATACACCAAAAAACGCACAAAAAATGCGTCAAAAACGCTCCGCATGCAAGCATCCTATAGATTAATGCAGTTTGTAGTAAGCAACTTTTTTTCACAAGAAAATACAGAAAGCTTGAAAGTTGCAAACACATAAAGTCACTATAGACTAGTTCACAATGCTGGACACCATGGGCTTGATGGTTATGACACATGTCAAGTGCCGCAGATAAGACTGTAGTGTCATCGCAAAGCTTTAGGTAGACTCTCAGAGATCTCAAATTACCTGTGGGGATTCAAACTTACTGATTAGCGTAAGTTTCCCCTTAAGGGTATGTTCACACAGCGTTTTAGATGCGCGTTTGGATCCGTGTTTCGGACCTAACCCCTTATCTATGTGTGATTTACATTGCTTTCCATGTAAAACACGCATCGGCGTTCAGATGTTTGATCGCCAATGTGTGTTTTACATGTGTCTTTCGGATGCGTTCAAAGAATTGTCATCTCAATTCTTGATCCGTTTGACGCAGCAGACACCCTATTTAAAACTACAGGGGGCGCTTCCGCTGCAGCAAAAACGCATCCACACTTTGGGTGCTTGTTGGATGCGTAAATTACGCAGCGCTTTTGAAAGCGTTTTTCGGACCGAAAACATATTCAAAAACGCCTTGTGAACATACACTAAGGCTATGTTCACATGGCTTAAATTGGGGCACATTTTGCCACATATTTAGAGGCGTACTGCTCTCTAATAGGAGTGAAATGCGCCCCAGTCATTACAGTAATCAACAGTTCTAATAGAGAACTATGGATTACGCCTCCTCTCCCCGGGCGTACAATACGACACGTGGGGAGATACGTGACCTGTCATTTATTCACAGCGCTTACACGCCGCGATTAATGACAGTCTGTGGGGCCGGTGGGCTGTCGGCCCCCCTGCATCGCGGGAGTACGTGCCAATCGGCGCGAGCTCCCGAACACCTGGAGTAATTGCGGGGCGTACTGTACACCCTGCAGCCGTGTGAAATTAGCCTAAGGCTGCATCCACACGGCAAAGTATTTCTAAAACATAACCTATAATCAAACCACTTAAAAGGAAGAACCAAAATGACAAAATCCCATCAAAACCCCAGAAGTAGGGACAGAAAAAAATCATACAAGATTTGGATTCTTCCCAAGAGCCCAGTAGGCTACTATTCTCTCTTTACTTCCTGCAGTTTCACGGTGCTAGGATAAACAGATCACAGGGTACTCCCTAACCAGTGCAGTTCCTATGAGGTTAAAGCCTCTCACAGCCCAACTGTATCCAGCTCGTCCCAGGACTACAGATCCTAAAATGTACTCATAATCAAAATGTTAAATTCTCACAAGCTATCACAATCCCACAGATGACTTCTCCTAGGACTTCAAACCCATGTTTCTAAGGTCTTCTCAGCCCACAACACTATGGTGGCAGTTGTCCCACTTGGAAGATCACCGCCTGCTACTACTACTTCCGGACCTTGTTGCCGGCAGTTCTAGTTCTCCAAGTCCCCATAGAGTTCTAGGTGACCAACAGTACAGGATTAATCATACACTTCATCATTTACCAATTTCCCAGCCCTGAAAGTTACACAGACCAACGATAGGTTCTCCAGGCACTCAATGCGGTGTAACCACTCCCGCCCTTCATTTGGGGACAAAACACTATCCTATAGTAATTTCCTTATGATCCCTTCCAACAGCATTCTTGCACAAAGCTTCAGCGCTACCACATTCACATCTACATCCACTTTGGGCTCCTCCAAAGCCTGCACCTTGTACTGTTATTTGGCATCCAGAAAAAAACTCCTGTTGTAAGCTACTATGGAAGTACATGGAGGCATCAACATGCACTGGTGTCCAACAGTCCACTACACACTGAATAAAAGAAGCAGGGGCAAAACACAACACAATACACACATTCTCACAGGGACTGAGTAGAAGCTGGCTGCAACCACTTTATCACTAGGCTTAAACTGGCCCCTAGAGAGGTAGGGGAAACACACAGTGTACCCCTGGGCTGCTACTACTACTCTGAAGTCCCCTTTAGGAACTACCACATACCTGCTGCCTAGTTATTTCCTCTCATTATCAGGGAACCTCTGCCTTCCATGTGGCTTTACCCACACACTGTCCCACTTCCTGCTAGCAGCCCTTTGTATAACCCCTGATCTATGGTACCACAGAGTCATCTAGTGGTAACAGTTAATATTGCAGACATAAATGTAATGTGTTGATTACTAACAGAAAAAAACCTATGCAAAAAACTATGGGCATACATATACACAAATTAATGATTATATTTAGAGACGAAAAGGGACATATATTGGTCTTTTAAAAAATGAAGGATACGATTTACCCTCTCTTAAAACCAGAGCAGAGCCACAACTTCATATCTTGCCAGACACCGACTTCCAGACTTTTCCCACATTATAATGTGACATTGTCATGAATGCTTCTCACCCGCCTGTTACACAATTAATGTGTGATCTGCATAGATATAGTCCAGCGCTAATGCTGAACTGTCCTGAGAACTGTGAATCTTTCCTGACGTTTTGGGGTCTGTTTTGTAATGCAGATTGCTAATCAACATTTCTGCAAAACAAATACGATAAAAGGGTGATGACAGGAATTTGTAACATCATGCCCAACTTTTGGGATGAGCATCATGTTCGGTCACAGAGTGCTGACATAGTGTGCCCCTGATAGATATGTGGTTTGAGGTTTTTGTGACTATTGCATGTTTGTGTATATATATAAATATATATAATATATAATATAAAATAAATATAAAAATAACATCAAACGCCAAATCAAAAAAGCCTCAAACCAACATAAATATGTTCCCTTAGAATCTAAATTCCTGTTATCACCCTTTTAGCATATTTGTTATATTATTATATATAATGTATGTACAGAGTGACATTGTGGTGCATATTTTGGGACGATTTTACTGGTGTATAATTATATGCCTATTCAATTCTTGAGGCGTTTATGTCAGTAAAATGTTATAGAAACAATGGTGAAGCAAATTTTTGGCATGTAAAAGCTGCAAAATATGCACCACGCTTTGCAGTATAGCTGGTGGGGGAATCACTGTGTACATACATTAATTATCCTGTACTAATCCTGAGTTACGAACTGTATTATACTCCAGAGCTGCACTCACTATTCTGCTTATTGTTATTGTCAATATCTTAGACAAGCAGGAAATGTGTCTGCCATCAACATATACATGACACCAAATTGACACAAATATCTATCTATAAGGCTATGTTCACACAGCTTATTTTGGGATGGATTTCAGCCCGTAATTCGCGCAGTACGGCGCGAAATACGGGCTGAAATACGTCTCAGTCATTATGGTAATCCACAGTTCTCATAGAGAACTATGGATTACGTCTCCTCTCCCCGCTCGCACAATACGGCGAGCGGGGAGAGAAGTGACATGTCGATTAATACACACGTGTTGTAAAGCAACGCCGAGAATAATGCATGACAATGGGGCGCCGGTGGGCTGCAGCCCTTCTCTCAGCCCCCGCTCCCGCGCTTGCCCCCCCCCCTCCCCCCCGCGTACATAGGCGTAAATAAAAAGCAGCCGTGTGGGAACATGCCTAACATGGTAACTGGCAGAAATATTAGCTAACCGAAACTAAACCCACCCAAAGAGAAGATCATCCATATAAAACCGTCCATAAATCCTAAACAAGATGGCTTAATCATCATGTTTTTCATCAGTCATGTTTTAATAAGGCTAGATCCACACATAAATGTGCAATTTTGAAAAAATGGGCTGCCCGGCCCCCCAAAAATCCATCACAATTCCCTCACATTGGTAACAAAAACTAAAAAAAAAACGCTGTTTTAAGAGCTTGCCTGAGGATTAGATCCGTCTGTTCCCGGTCCCTCCCCCCAAACCACGCAGCAAAAAACAAATATCGAAAGTTAGGCTTTTACAATCGCTTTGAATAATAGACCGCCAGATCAGCGTTCACTCACACAAGTGACACCGATTTGTTGTCTCAAAATGCGTCCTTTTGGGGTGATTTGGTCCCTTTTGGAATCCCGGTTTAGATCCAAATTTTGAAAAATGTCAATTCCCTTTTGGTCCGAAAAGGAGGCAGCAGGAGCGCCCTATCAAAAATGATAGGTGTCTCCCTGCTTGTAACCAACACGCAGCCAGTGTCCGTATGTTTTTATAAGGGGATGCAGAGGTAAAGCGGGTCCAATAACCCGTGCTTTATTTTGTGAGCCTTTTTAGTTGGCCCAAAGGTGCCCTTCTACCACATAGTGGGCCCAATTACCAGTATTAATAAATGGGCCACTGGTATGTGTGGGGGCCCTTTTTGAATGTTTTATGGATTTGTGATTTGTGGCCGTCAGAGCTTTAAGTATACGCCTCTGCATGCAGCCCAAACACGCGAGCTGCGTGGTTTTTTTGGTACAGTGGGTTGGGCTCTATTATAAGATTCCAAAAAGAACCCCCTGCCGCTTTTTTGGGATGTGCTTTTTTTGGGATCCAACCACAGATCCAAAAATGCCCCGTGGTGAACATACAAACCCTAAAGGCCCAAATGTTATCACATGGCTTTAAAAAACCATTGGACCGAATTTTCGGTCCCTTAATTAACGCAACGCGTGCCGGAGTGGTGGGCAAATTAAATGGGGCTGAAAACGGCCCTATTGTTCCATTACGGTAATCCACTAGTTCTTCATAGAGAGGTGGGGATAAGATAATGACATGGTTCCAAACTTTCTAATGCGTCGAATAACGCCAGCCGTCTAGTAATGACTGTCTCTATGTGGCCTGGCGAAGTGTCCGGCCCCGCCGCTGCTCCCCCCCCGATCGCACCCCCCGCCCGGCCCAACGGCCGTAATTTGCAGGGCGGGTAATTATAAAACGCCCCGCATTAAGCCGTGTGAACATAGCCGAACAGTCTAGAAACAGAATAAAGGTGCTTGAAAGTTGTAATAGCAGAGAAAAGAGTGCCGCAACCATGTGGGGGTGGAGGGTGTCCAGTGAAAAGTTCTGCAGCACTTTCCCAATAACCCTTTCAACCTCGATTTAATGAAAAGTTGTGCTAACGTAAGAACTGATCTTGGTTGCCACATAGTCCACAAATCACGAGCTCCAAGCTTTTTCATTTTTTTCCAGAGCAAGTAAAGAAAATTAAAGCTGATGTGATTTTGCTATGGCAACAAGGACAGGACTATCCGTTTAAGACAGTATTCCATAAAATAAGGCCCCTTTTATATCATGTCCCCCTCATCATTCCAGATTCCTCCCCTAGGTCCCCTCAAGATCCTATTGCTTGCCTGTCCAGTGAAATGAGAACTCTCCTGTTTACACCCAAAGGCTGAAAATCCGTCCCCTGACCCCTAATAATTCCCTTATGGTATGTTTTCTCACCAGAAATATGGTAAATAATTTAAATAAGTTGAAAGATCACGCTTCCAAAATGAGCCATTCAAAATACGTCTGAGTTAAGGGCCTATGTTTTTTTAAGTGTATTTTTGCAAAGTGTGCATCATTTACACGCTGAGAATACGCTTCACCATTGTTTGGTTATGGCGACTTTCACGTGTGGCCATAAGAAACGCCCTCAAGAATTGAACCAGAAGAGCACTCTTAAATTTACAACCATTAAATAATCATTATCCCCAAATAGGCTTGGGTAAAAACTTAACTGTCCCCATGTTGGAATGGGAACGGGGTGCCAGTACATTACATTGTGGAATCGAATGAGAACTGCCTAGAACCAGAGGTTTGAAGCTTATTGTGTCCGGGACAATACTGCACCAAGGATCAAGCATAAAATGACGTCGCGTGAACATACACTTGTGACAAATACTAAACTGTAAGGGTATCTAGTCCACACAATCCTCGGGAGCGGAACGACCTGGATTCCAGGCCTGATGGACAGTTTTAACCGAATTTTCAGGACGACCGAGGAGAAAACGTGTTTTTTTTCTACCTATTGGACGTACAACCTGCACTAAGAAGAATAACTCAGACCACAAACAATTTTAACAAACCCTCAGATGCATGGGACCAAAAATAGGCCAGAGTGGAGAAACCCACATGCACGAGCCACTATCCCCCAGCGCCTGGGATGGGGGGCTAAAATTTCATTTTCCTTAACAGAGAGCCACCCAATGTCCTTCACTGACAGACATGAGGGGCCCCAATGTTTCTTTGTTGTGGTAAAAGATCCCCCCTTAGCTGGGTGGGGGGGTGCATAGTCTGAATCCCCAAAATATATTCCTTCGATCTATATTCCTGCTGTTCTTGCAGGGGTAAAAGCCATCACGTGCACCCGGGTGTTCCCCAGGGTAACTTTCCCTTTCTCTTCCTACTTCCTCTTCTGCTATCTCTGACAATTCTCATTGTTGCTATTAGAAAGAAAAACAGTCCAACAGCCTGGTGTGTATAAGAAACAGTCCCCTCCTACTGAGCTTCCTATAATACAGTCTCAGTCACATTATGTCTGCTGTGAAAGGGTCCTCCATAATCCAGTACTGCATGATGGGATGTAGCATTCCAGCAGCTGGAGAGTGGCAGTGTGCAGATGACTGCTGTAGAATCTGAAGAGACCTGGCGTCAATGTATTACATATGCCGCCATCTCGTCTGCTCCTGAAACGGGCCCTTATCCCCATGCCCATGTATATGACTGACAAATAAAACCCTGAATGCAGCAGTTAGGGAGCAGGAGCAATTAATATGGAAGCCATTGTGTGCTTCAGTACTGTAATGGGGTGGCGGCCGGCGATTAAATGAAGCGGCAAGAGAACAGACTCAGTTGAATGGGATATAACAAAGTGGGCCGATGGTGAGTCATATGGCCCAGGTGCTTAGCCAGGACCGGCCTTGTTTAACTATCAGGGCAGAAATGTTTTCTCCTTGATTGACTCCAGTCTGAGAGAGTTTTATGATTCACCGGATTCAATCTTTCCATCTCGTTGGAGAAGCCGCACGCCCTTTTCTTTCTCGCCGACCAGATCGCTAAAAAACGCCAAGGAAAATGTTTTGCGAAACCTGGTAACACTTTTTATAGATATCAGCCTCCGTAAACAAGCATCCTCCACAGAGTCATCCGCACCGATTGATAAGCTCCTGTTAAGAAGATCTCTGGGATGATATTTAATAGACAGAAGGACTTGAAATTTTTTATAAACCTTTCTATAAGTTTTAACTCAATAAGATATTTCTTTTCTTACCTTCGATAAAATTTTTTTAATTTTTTTTTCTTTTTATTTTTTTCCAATTGCTGCTGAAAAAAATTTAAAATTTAAACTCAGATAGGTCGCTATTGGGTCCAACAGACAGACATAACGTGTTTTAGATCGTTTTGATAATTGAGGTGGCCAAAGGATGTGAACATACACCCAAAAAATTAAGACAAGACACCCCCAAAAGAAAGAACATAAGCAGAGATTTAGTTTGAAATACCCCTAATAATAAGTGCACACCACCCCACGAAAATAAGAAACGATGGGGCGGATATCCATTGCTGCAGCGTTCCCCATACAACAGGGAGACCCGTCCCTAAAGGGGGTTGGGCAGAGAGAAAGTGGGTGGGGGGGGGGGGGGGGGGGTGGGGGGGGGGGGTGGAGGTGGTTCCCAAGTCGCCGTCCTTACCAGAGAAGACTGGCCCCTGTGTCATATTGTTGTAGCGAGTGGTGTGAAGGACCTTTGTGCAGGGAAGGTCCAATGTGGAATGTGATGCAACCACAGGAGAAGAAAGTGTAATAAGTGATGGAAGGGGGGGGAGGGGGAGAACAGAGCAATGGATCCTGACACACCCACACATCTCAGAAGATGGCTGAAGGTGGAAGATGTTTTGAAACGTTCCTAAGTTTTTTTCTACAAGTCCGCCAGCAAGACACATTTGGCCATCCTTTAAATATAAAGTCCCACAGCAGGCGCTTCAAAGCTCTGGGCATAAAATGGTTTTCTTTACATACATGATATCCTAAGTTTTGTGATTCTAAACTTCACATACACACACACGATGACACACACAGACACACAGCAACATCAGGAAGGACACACACAGACACACAGAACACACACACACAACACAACACAGACACACAACACAACACAACACAAACACAGACCAACACACACACTATTTTATACAATGTGTGAAAAATAAGAAACATAATGATCCTCACCTGAAAAATAAGAACATAGTGCATCCTTTAGGAGCAGAAAAATTAAAAATAAGACGCTGTCTTTAATTTTATGGGAAACTGGGGGTTTAACATTGGTGCAGATGATTATAATACTTACTGGTAATAGGGGATGTCATTACACTCTTATTATTTAAGATATGTGTTTGGGTTTACAATTATTTCATTCTTTCGGTACCCCAAAACCCAAATTATCTAACAAAGCCGACAGTGGTGATTTATACATTTGATTTTCCAATGATGAAAAACACGTATCCTTTCGGCGTGCAAAGACGAAACATGTTTTTACAAACATAACGCATATTCTCCTTTTTTGTCCCTTTCGATCATTTTGCACTGCACAGAAAATGAATCCAAACACGCCACAACAACTTTTAATCCGCGAGAAACACAGACCGGTCAAGTAGCGCCATGGCTGTGTGAACAAACCCTTACATTTTTGGGGGGTTTACATATACACGTAACGCTTCTCCCTACACGCATACAATGCTCCAAACATTTTATTATAGTGTGTATAATAATGTTAAAACTTGTCCCCACCCCCTAAATTTTATAAATGACCTATTAATAACATCACCACTCATAACTAACTCGGCCTTATTATATTTAGAAGCCACTAGAGAACAGAGGCACAAGTATTTAGGGTGCATAGGCATCGACACCTCCGACTCGTAACAACCTACCCCCACCTCCACTCCCGCCCCCCCCCCCCCGTCCCCCCCTCTCTCTCCCATCCAACCACCACCCCCCCCCCACCCCCTCCTGCACCCGCTCCTCCAACCCCGAAACCACCCCCCGCTTTTCAACAAGCAAAGCCATAACTTTTTTTTTTTAAAATAACTAAACAGTATAATCTAGAGACATGTACCTACAACAAATTACAAAAAATGGAGGTAAAACAAAAAGCAATGTTACAACAGACAAAACCTATCAGATATATTAGAAAATGTTAAATAATAGTCCACCAGAATTCATTCTAGCAACAAATTGCTATGTATTAAATGTGCCACATTAATGTATCCCTTTTAACTTATAAACCACAGCTATGGTAATTTGAAACTTCTTCCCAGAGCTACAAACACTATTCCTGCTGATGATGGTACTTCCATAGTGGTGAACATACTTACTTACTTCTCGATAACTGATCCAGAGTTTACGATCCTGTATTATACTCAAGAAAGCTGCACTCACTATTCTGCTGGGTGCAGTCACTGTACATACATATAACATTACTTTAACCTGTACTGAACCTGATTACATCCTTTTGGTTATAGCTCCAGAGCCGGCCGCCTCACTAATAAGATTGTAGAGTGTGTCCCAGCGTTGGAGTACAAACATTTACATTACTTATTTATCCTTGTGATTGGTTTACAAAAGTAAACACCATAGTAATTATACTTCCAGAGCAAAGAGTCTCTATTCTTGCTGGTAAGAGTACCCCCACTGTGTACAAAACATTATTTATTCTTTTCCGGTACAGATCCTGAGTTACAGATCCCTGTAATTATACTCCAGAGACCTTTGCCCCGTCCGACTATTCTGCTGGGGTGGAGTCCACCTGTGTAACATACATTACTTATCCTGTACTGATGCCTGAGGTTTTACATCCCTGTAATTAATACTTCCCAGACTGCACATCCTACTAAATCAGCTGGTTGCAGTCACTTGTATACATAACATTAACTTATCCTGTACAGAATCCTGAGAGTTTTACAACCCTGTTATTATACTCCCATATCTGCACTCACTATTCTGCTGTGCAGTCACTGTGTGCATACATTACATTACTTATTCCTGTTACTGATCCTGTAGGTTACATCCCTGATTATACTCCCAGATCTGTTCTCACGATTTCTGCTCTGCTGGTGCATTCACCTTGTTACAGACATTACAGTTAGCTACTTTATCCCTTGTAAACTGAGCCCTGAGGGTTACATCCTTGTAATTAATACTCCAGAGCCTGCCACCTCACCTATTCTGCCTGGTAAAATCAACACTGGGTGTAAAAGATACATTACATTACTTATCCCTTGTACTGAATCCCCGGAGTTTTAAAAACCTGTATTATATTCCAGAGCTTGGCGCAACGTCACTATATCCTGCCTGGTTTGAGTCACTGTGATACAATACATTTGACATTACATATCCGGGACTTGATTCCTGATAAACATGGTCCCTGGTAATTTCTTTTATTAAAATTTTTAAAAACATAATAAAGTTACAAAACTTCGGCCGAAAATACTGAAGGCCAGTATACAGGGGAACCTAATGCAACCTCATCACGGCTTTACATGAAGCACCCCACCCCCCGGGACCCAGACCAACACTACACTTGTGACCTCACTCCACAGCTGGTCCCCCCCCACAAGCCAACTATTAACAACCAAATTTTCCAATATTTGTACAACGGACCACTACTATAATACCATACAGTAATCAGAAAAAACAAAAACCCAAGATGACCTGGCCCATTTGCATAGCAAAAAAGAAAAAAAAAAAAAGAAAAACAAACCTAACAACAGCAACAGCACACCACAAAATTTTTTTTTTTTTTTTTTCCTCCAACAACACATAAAATAAAAAAAAAAAAAAAAGAAAAACCCAACCCACCAGCACACCCACAATTTTTTTTTTTTGTTGTTATTTTTTGATTTTTTGTTTTTTACATTTATTTCTCTTTTTTTTTGCCCTGAACTGACCCCGGCATGCCCATGCCCCCAGCAACATGTAAAACCGGACAACCATGAATCAGTCCAGGTGTAATTTTTATGTCTTGTTTTATTTTTTTCCTCTCCAAATGTCCGTCCAAAGGTCCTCGAAAGTCCCATAATCAAAAACCCCCCAATATCCACAAGGAACCCTCCCCCTCCCCCCCCCATCTCCCCCCTTTTTCCCACCCACGCCATAACTAACCTGTCTTTAAAGCCCAATCAATCCCCCCAACAACAATTAATAAATTATAACAAAATAAAACAACTACAAGAAATATATACAATACAATTAAACAAAACACATTTAGACTTTCCAGACACCCCGAAAGCTCAATTTCGGGGCCGCAAAGCCCTATATCCTCACACAGTCACCAAAAAAAAACAAAAATTTTTAAATGCGAAAAAACCCACCACCAGGAAGGGAGAAAAGACAAGCTAGGGTACTCCAAAGGCAAAGCCCCTCCAATGTAAAAAAGGGGTCTTCCTGCCCCCCCACCCTCTCGTTCCCCCAAAAGGGGCGCACCTTCACCCGGGGCCCCCGAGAAATTTCCCAACCCCCTCTTTCCCCGGGGGGGATTTTTTCCCCTGAAACGATACCCAAGCACCGGGGGTGCCAAAGTGTAGTAACCCGACGATAAGCTTTAACTAAAATAACGTGCTCCCCGGGCCCGCCTCCCAGGTGATGAAAAGCCCCCTAGGCCCATTCCCCAGGAGAGAGCGGGCCAGCCCCGGGCCCGCCCAAAAAAGCCCCCACCCCTGGTGAAAACCTCTGTGTTAAAGGGGAAAAATTAAACGGGAAATGGCCAGGGCCCCCCGCAGGGCCCCCGCCTTTTCCCGCCCGGGACACCCCCGGTCCTCAGAGCCCTAGACTTTAACTGTCCCCCCAAAACACCCGGTTTCCCCCTGGAAGAGCGCCAAAACCAAGTCCCCAAAAATTTGGGGGGGATCCTCCCTTTTAAAATTTTAAAAGTCGCAACGAAACCCCCAGATCCCGGGTTTTGGGGAGTTCCCCGAGGGGCCCGAGGTTTCTGGGAAATTTGGGGGTCAACAGAACCCTTTTTTTCAAGGGAATTTTGTCGCTGAGTCCCGATTTTCCCCCCAAAACCCCCCCGACCCCACCGCCCCCCCGAACCCTTTAGAAACCCGGGGACGTAGGTGGGAATTTCCCCTGAGGGGTGCGAAAATCCTTCACTTGCCCTCCTGGTTCCCCTTCCTTTGGGAAAAAGGGCCCAAACCATCCCCCACAGGAGATACCCAAAAAGGGGGGGCCTTTCTTTCCAGAGGTCTGGCAGGTTGATTTTTAATAAAGGGTTCACAAGGAACCCACGGGTTTCCAAAAACCCCAACCCCCCATTTTCCCCGTACGGTAAGTAAACCCCCCCTCTTGACTAAGGGTTTAAAACCCATTCCCCCATAACATTTTGGAAGACAACTGGGGGCCCGAAGGGCCAGAAAAGGGTTCCCGGCAAATGCAACACCTCCTAATACAAAAAGCAAAGGGTCAGGGATGTTTTGATAATTTTTAAACCCCCTTTCCCCGAAAAAGGGCCCTAGACCAAACCCCTTCAACTGATCCACCTTCTGAGCGGGGAATCTTTTTCCCGCGTTCCCAAGTTTTGAGTGGGGTTTTAAACCCTTGGCCCAAAATTTAATGCCGGGGAATTTTGCCCGATCCCCGGGGCTCTGGGAAGGGGTGTCCCGGGAGATCAAAAAACCCGGATTCCCCCCCTCCCAGCCAAAAATTTTTAACTTTTCCCAGTTGATCTTGGGCCCAAAATGGGTTGAGTAGCGTTTTACCTTGACAGCACCCCTATCCTCCCCCCCCTTGCGAGGGCAAAGATGGGTTACTCATTAAACTTTAAAACCCCCAACCCCCAGAGTGGGCTTTTGGGAGCCGCCCGGTCCCCAAACCCCCACCCCCCCCACCGGGCCTAAACCATCCTTAGGGAAAGGATCGATCGCAAACACTTTCAGTAGCAGGTCTAGGGAAAACCCTGGGAACCCCCAGACCCCAAACCCCAAAAGGGCGGGCCAATCCAACCGTTAACAAGTGGGAAAACCCTTTCTCCCCGGGGTACAAGGGCTTAAACCAATAACAAAAACCTCCCCGGCAGGCCATATCTAGGAGGGGGACCCGAGGGGGAACTCATGGGTTTTTTGATCAAATGTTTTTTCCGATCCAAGGACCCGCAGGGACCCCCCTTCCCGTGAACCCCCCCTGCCTGCTTTCCCCAAACTTTCCCCAAAATTTAGCACAAAAACAAGGATAAAAGGGACGCGACCTGGAACAGAGCAGTGCTGGGCCCCCGAAAGGAGTTTGGGGGGGCAAATTTCCCAAAGTTTTTAAACAGCACCTTTTCCAAATCTTTCTGTCCCCATTGGGGCAGCCATGGGACACCAGTTCTCAAAGTGGGGCGGGTCTTTAAAAACCCCTTTACAAAAGGAAAAAAGTTTACCTCCCCAAATTTTGGGTTTTGGCAGAAAAGTTGCGGAGGGGAAAAACTATTTTTTACATCATTCCCAATGGGGGAAACCCTGGTGTTTCCCTTTTTAAAGGTCTTTTTTTTTCTCGATGTTTAAAACCCTTGGGGCCTGGGATTTTTTTGGGGGCGAGCCCCTTTAATTTACCAGGTATTTCCCTTCTCGATTTCTTTGTCAAAAAAATCAAGAGGGGTCCCACTCCCCGGGTTTAGGGGAAAAAATTTTTAAACCCCGGAAAACCGACATTTCCTTTTCCCGACAAAATCCCTCCTCCCCCAAGAGATGGGGGAGTTGTTTTTAAAATTTTCGACGGGGAAGGAAACCCCGGGTCTAGACCCTCAGGGACCCCCCTTTTCTATCAATCAGTCCCCCAACCAAAATTTTTTTTTCACTGACAACTTTCGTTTTGTAAGGTCGGGCGAGCGGGTTCTTTCCAAATCCCTCTCAAAAACCAAAGATGCTTTTATGTCATACTGACCCTCATAGCAAGGACTTCACTCTGGGGGAACTCCCCGCGGCTACCCCCGTCGAGACAAGACGTTCGAGTTTCCTCTCAGCCCCCCGGTAAGGGGGATTCCTGCTCAGGGTCCTGAGGGCCCGGGGTGGTGGAAGAACTTTGGGCCCCTTTGTTTTTAACATCTCCCACCCCTTTAGCCCCTTTCTACTGCACAAAACCCATCAATGGTTTCCTTTTGGGTTGAAAAAAAAACCCCAAAGGACTGTTGATTCTGGGTTTTTCCAAGAGAGAAAGAATTTAGCCTCCATAACCTCTTTCCCCTTTAAGGGGGGGGGTTCTTAACATTCAGAGAAAAAAAAAAATTAAAAAAGTGGTCGGGGAACTCCACCCCAACAAAGAAAACTGCTGAAGAGACGGCTTCCTCCTTTTTAAAAAAAACCTGTTATCCTTGACCTAAAACTTTCCCCTTTTTATAGGTCCCCCCCTGGCCCGGGGTGTGCCCAAAGTGGTCTTCCCCCAGGCGGCCTTTACTAGCTTTTGCTATTCAAACGCGACCTGTCATAATCACTTTTCTCTGGAAAACCCCCCCTGTTCCCCGGGGGCCCCTCGCGACCGTAAAAGAATTCCCCCCCCAAAGGGCCACCTGCCGCTTGTAAAAAGATAGGGGTTTTATCCTCATTTTTGGGAAACTTCCCCCCAGGGCCCCCCTTGGAAGGGGACCCTAGATGTTAATTAGACGAAGGGCCAGTCCCTTTATGAGGACATTTAATTTAGGCAACCCCCCATTTCTAAAATTTAATACCCCGTGGCATTTTTCCATTTCTTTAAAAAAGGGCGGCCACTCCGCTTTTAAAAGGCCCCCGGCGCAAGAGACCAGTAGGAGGGTCCCCGTCGCTATCCCTTTTAGCCTTAAAAAATGCGGCTTAATTGGCAGCCTGGCTCCTGCTGAAAAAAATGTTTGCGTCTAATCGGCTTTAAAAAAAAACAAAAGCCGCAAAAGGGAAACGTTTTCTGACTTTAAAAGCTGGCAACGTTTAAAAGGATGCCAGCCCTTTACTGAGGGGGGGCGCGCCTCCTTTGGGGACCGAATTAGACGGGTTTCCCCTTTTCCCCCTGCCCGTGCCATTCCCAATTTAGAAAGACGGTTTGTTTCCCCTTTTTTAAGGGGTTTCGATGTGTCCATTCCCCCCTTTTCCTTGTCCTCTGGTTTATCCGGCCCCCCCTTTAGGACATGTTTTCCCCACGGGGGGGGACTAGGCCTCCCTGTCGGCCCTTTATTCACCGCAGCTTCCCGGGAAAACCCCAAACCCCCCGCTCCCATTAGGGGGCGGGTTTTACAGGGGCAAGGAACCCGGGATGAGAGCCAATTTAAGGGGGGTCGGGGGGTACCTTTTTTTGGCATCTGGGGGGGGGGGAAAAATCTTACATCCCCTTTTTTTTTTTCTGCTTCCTCTTTGCCCCTCTTCCCCTTTCCCCCCATTTCTAGGGGCCCTGGGGGGGGGGGTTGAGGAAGGACCTTCCTCCTTTGGAGCCCCCGATTTCCTGTTCCCTTAAATAAAACCTTGGGTTTTCACCGGTTTCATCGCCCCAGGGGGGGATCAAGGGTCAAACCCCGAATTTCCCCCGTTGCCCCTTAAGGGGCCCCCAAAATTCGCCCATCTCCGGCTCTCTTTGGCGTTTTCCTGACGCCTTTTGTTGGGCAGCGTTTTTCTCTTCCCCCTTTTCCCCCGGGCCCCCAAATCCTTTAAACCCCTGCCCCTCTCCCCCCAGCAGAATCAGCCCCCCTTTGGGTTTCTCCCCCCGGGGTAAATTTACCGCATTGGCAAAGGAAAAGTGGGCAGCGGCGGGAAAGGAATTTCCCCCAATGGCACATAATGGGCAAAGAAAACTTGCACAGGACGCAGCAAGGGGGACCCAAGGCCCCACAAAAAGGGGCCCCTTTTGCGCGGTGCAGCTGGCACTGAAATGCGTGGGGGTGCCGATCTGTGACACAGCTTCGGCTGACCTGGTTAGAAAATCTGGTTTGCGATCCTTCGAGGAAGGTAGCAGATAGTATATGGGAAAAACTGTATTCCCCGAAACCTGAGCTTGCCTTTAAATGTCCAAGCCCTGACAGATGCCAATTCATCCTGTCATTTGAGGGACACCCACCACCTCCGTATCGGCCTAGCCACGTCATGTGTCAATTTCAAGAGAGTGACTGTTACGAGTTTGAACGGTTCACCTTCTTAGTTATTTTGCGAGAAATTGCCTGGACGGCAAAGTCTCGCACCCGGGCTCCTCACTTTGCCACCTCATAGCTCGACCACAAGAGCTCAGGCCTCCGGGGCCGAAAAAAGCTGACATCGAATTTCAGGGGCCCCATAGGAGGGAATCAAGGCATTCAGTTAGGGCCAGAAATATTTGGACAGTGACACAAGTTTTCCCGAGTTGGGCTCTGCATGCCACCACATTGGATTTGAAATGAAACCTTACAACAGAATTCAAGGCAGATTGTAACGTTTAATTTGATGGGTTTAAACAAAAATATCTGTTCGAAAATGTAGGAATTGTACACATTTCTTTAAAAACATCCCCATTTTAGGAGCTCAAAAGTAATTGGACAAATAAACATAACCCAACCAAAATATTTTTAGTTTCATATTTTGTGGCGAATCCTTTGGAGGCAATCACTGTTTAAGTCTTGAATCCATGGAATCACCAAACGCTGGGTTTTCCTTTCTTTTAATGTTTGCCGGATTTACAGCGCAGCCTTCAGGTCTTGCTTGTTTGTGGGTCTTTCCGTTTAAGTCTGGATTTGAGAAAGTGAAATGCATGCTCAATTGGGTTGAGATCTGGTGATTGACTTGGCCATTGCAGAATGTTCCACTTTTTGGCACTCATAAAATCTGGGTGCTTTGGCTGTATGCTTGGGGTCATTGTCCATCTGTACTATGAAGCGCCGTCCAAATCACCTTTGCAGCATTTGGCTGAATCGGGGGCTGAAAGTATGTCCCGGTACACTTCAGAATTCATCGGCTACTTTGCTGCTGTTATGTCATCAATTAAACACAAGTGAACCAGTGCCATTTAAACCCATGCAATGCCCATGCCATCACGTTGCCTCCACCATGTTTTACTGAGATGTGGTGTGCCTTGGATCATGTGCCGTTCCTTTCTTCTCCAAACTTTTTTTTCCATCATTCTGGTACAGGTTGATCTTTGTATCATTGTCCATAGAATACTTTTCCAGAACTGAGCTGGTTCTTGGGGTTTTTGTTTCGGCAAATTTAACTCTGGCTGTCTATTTTTGGCATTGATGAATGGTTGCATCTAGATGTAAAACCTTTGTATTTATTTTCATGGAGTCTTCTCTTTACGGGTTGACTTAGAGACAGTTACACCTACTTCACTGAGGTGTTTGGATTCAGTTGATGTTGTGAACGGGTTCTTTTCACCAAAGAAAGTATGCGGGATCATTCCACCACTGTTGTCATCGTGGTCGCCCAGGCCTTTTGGGTTCCCAAGCTCACCAGTCATTCCTTTTTCTCAGAATGTACCCGACTGTTGATTTTGCTACTCCAAGCATGTTGCTATCTCTCTGATGGATTTGTTCTTTTTTTTCAGCTCAGGATGGTCTGCTTCACATTCAATTGAGAGTTCCTTTGACCGCATGTTGTCTGGTCACAGCAACAGTTTTCCAAAATGCAAAACCACACACCTGGAATCAACCCCAGACCTTTTAACTACTTCATTGATTACGGGGTTTAAACGAGGGAGACGCCTTCAGGTTAATTGCAGCCCTTAGTGTCCATTGTCCAATTATTTTTGGGTTTCCCTTTAAAAAAAAGAGGAGGCAATGCATTACATAGTATGTTTCCGAAACCCTTTTCCAATTTGGATGTGGAAACTCTCTTTATGGCAGTGGGAGTGTGCACTTTCAGCCATATTATATATATAATTTAGTTTGAACATGTTTTTGAAAACAGCTAAAATAAACAAAATTGTGCCCACTGTCCAAATATTTCTGGGCTAACTGTAGTGTCTGTTGCCTTGAAGCCCATCTTTAGCAGGAGCTCAGCCACCTTTGCCCTTGGGGGGACATGTATCATTGCAACCCACCTCAGAGGGGATACATTCCTACGGAGACCACCCTCCCCGGCTATGGGAAAGACCACGTGGTCTGCACGCCCCTTTGCTCTCAGAAGGCTGAGAGGCCTTTGCCTTCTCTATCCAGAAGGATAGATCAACCTCCTTACCCTCTACTTGATCGATCTCTCACCTCTCTTTGGCCCGAAGACGCCGCTGCAAAGAGCCCTCACCAGACCCGGGTTTAAAGGAGGGACCCTACTCCCGCAGCCGCGACTTAGAATAACTGCGTACAGGGATGTCACAGAGGGGGGGCAACCGGACCAGGCCCCCCCCCCCACACTCCCCGAGACCCTCCACCACCCAACTCCATAGCATCCAACCCACCTTCGCTAGTACATATCGTGCCACCCTTCCTTCCCCACCACCACTCACACCCCCATCCAAGGCCCCTGATACATCAACAAAAACTTTTCCTCCTCCACCTTCTCCCTCGTTCTCCCCCACATTCTACCCTCATTTCATTACGGGCCGGCCCCGTGAGATAGTGTGCATCCATAATGGTGGGTACCTAAGCATCCCTGGGACCTGGGGCAGAGTGACCCCCACAGGACAGGCCGCCAGCCTTATGGACGGGCGGGACAGCCTGCTTACCCTGTTTAGGAGCCACCCACCCCTGGCTTTGCCCTCCGCTTAATCGGGTACAGTTTTTGGGCGCCGCTGATCAGTGCTGAACGTGCTGATCCTTTTCCTGGCGCCCATCCTTGGACCAGCAGCGCCAATACAAAACAGGGGTTTTAGTCCAAATCCTTTTTTGGGAGGCGCAACCGTCTCAGCCCGGTGGCCCCTTCACGGGTTCTGCTGCCTGAAGGAACCAGCGTCATCAGCAGTTGGAGCACCAGGGTTCTTGGAGCCCACTCCGGGCCCCACCACTCCCTCCTCCCATTAGGGAGCAGCTTTCAGCGCCAGAGCCTTTCCTCTCATTTCCCATTACTACCTTACTGTCCGGCTCTACAGCCAAATACCATACCGCTCCCTCCTGCTATGCAAACAGAGACAGAGCTCCCGCCATGTTGGATACCTCATTCTCCCGCCCTCCTGCACCGAGTCCACTGCAGGGACACGGGCGGGGCTGAGAAGCGGGGCTCATACTGTGGGTGGCCCGGGGGGCGACCCAAGGGGTCCCAGGGAGGGGGGTTTACATGAATTTTTTCCCGCTCCTGGTGCTTGGTCTTCTTAGCTTTTTTCTTACTGCCCCAGGCGCTCCTCTGGTATTCATCTCCAAAGCACAAGTCCTGGAAACGCCTGGGGACTCCAGGAGCTGGATCTGTGCCATCGGGCCTCCGGGTGCCCGGGCTCGCTTCTCCCCCGAGCTGCTGGTGCGGCATGGTGACATCGCTGCCTGCTGTGCAGGGAGCCCACTGTACGGCACCTCCGGCAGGCCACCAGGTGGATACGGCTGGTCACTCTCATCGTCCATGTCCTCCTCCACTGCTGTGGCTGTGTGGCGGCAGCCCCATCCGCCTTCTCCCTTCCTCCTCTGCCATCTCCTGGAAGCGGTCCTCATTTAAAAGTTTCTCCTTAAAGGGGCCGCTTCTCTCCCTCAGCATGGTTCGCCGTTCCTCCAGTTCAAATATATCCGACTGGAGCTGCTTTATTTGGCTTTGCAGCCCCTTCTTCTTTCTTTTGGGGGCCCCCCAAGCTGGGCCCTCACACTGCACAGCTCCTCCCGGAGCCTTCTCAAGGTCTTACTGGTGTCTTCATACTCACGGAGGTGGACACATATACAGGGAACCATACATTGACACTGATTCCCGAGGCCTCCGCATGCCCCAGCCTTCCTCCTCTAAATCAGCCTCACCCCCCCGTGAGCACTTGGCTTGCTCTCGGCCCCGGAAGGGCCACACTCACCCGAGCTTGCAGCAGAAGGTCCTCTTGCTTGATGAAGCCTTGCGGCTTTTAAAAGTCATTTCAGAATAGGGGCTACAGAAGCCACATTTTGCTGCAGCTCCTGTCAGATTTTACCCCGAGTCCTCCATGTAGGCCCAAACGTGGCTTCTCCTGTCCCCCGGCCTAGCTGAGACAGGAGCCGGGGGCTTGATTTGCTCACTCATGCCCAGAAACTCACTCCCTGCCTGGGGAGGAGGGAGCAGAAACCAGGCAGGAGGAACAAACACAGCCAGCAGCTGCAGCACAAGAGCCCGCCCTCTCACAGACACACCCTCAAGTGATTGGCTGCACCTGACAGAGCTGCACTCACTATTCTGCTGGTGCAGTCACTGTGTACATACATTACATTACTTATCCGGTACTGGTCCTAAGTTCCATCCTGTATTATACTCCAGAGCTGCACTCACTATTCTGCTGGTGCAGTCACTGTGTACATACATTACATTACTTATCCGGTACTGATCCTGAGTTCCATCCGGTATTAGTCTGCAGAGCTGCGATCACTCTTCTGCTGGTGCAGTCATTTGTGTACATACATTCCATTATTTCTCTTTTTGATCCTGAGTTACACCCTGTATTATACCCCAGAGCTGCACTCACTATTCTGCTGGTGAAGTCACCATGTACATACATTACATTACTTATTCTGTACTGATCCTAAGGAACACCAAGAATTATACTCTAGAGCTGCACTCACTAATCTGCTGGTGGAGTCACCGTGTACATACATTACTTATACTGTACTGATCCTGATTTACAGCCTATAATATACTCCTGAGCTGCACTCACTAATCTGTTGGTGCGGTCACTGCGTATATGGGTCCGTTCACATGGCACTGGTTTTCAGTTGGATTTTCAGAAGGTTTATGGATTTGAAAAAATCTGTAAACTGACTGTCCACCCTCCTTATAGACTTTAATAGAAAATCCGAGCTGTAGTCCACACAGCTCGAATTTTCTGACGGCAAATCCGACTGTCTAAAAAACTTAGAACATGTTCATTCTTCCGCCCGGTTTTCGGGTGAAACATGATCTGTTCAATGCAAAGAGGGACTTAGGAATCCACAAACTTCGGACAGAAACCGTCCCCCTTTACGTTCAAAAGACGACAAAATACTGGTCGGATAATCCGTGTGGACGTACCCTATGCCTTACATTAGTTTTCTTGTACTGATGTTTAGTACAGCCTGTATTTTACTCCAGCACTGCAATGACTATTCTGTCAGGGGTTGCTATTCTATCAGGCATGTGGATAGACCCTACCTCCACATGGTTTGTTGGTTACATGTGATGCAAGGACAGTTAGGCTATGCCTACACAGCACCCGAAAATGGTCGTATTTTCAGCAGATTTAGGCACATGTTGTATATGGCGTTTTGCCATTGGTTTCCCATAAATCAATTGAATGGACCGACGGCAAAAAAATGAGAGCCAAAAG
Organism: Phyllomedusa bahiana; assembly: GCA_025379985.1. Lineage (NCBI taxonomy): Eukaryota > Metazoa > Chordata > Amphibia > Anura > Hylidae > Phyllomedusa > Phyllomedusa bahiana. Next base: position 158,637 of record JAODAL010003466.1, read on the forward strand.
CAGTGACAAAAACCGCGGTCGTGCATCAGACAAAAGACGGTCGGCTTCCAGATGGTTTTTGTCCGATGCGGTGGGGATCTAACCTTAAAGGGAACCTGTCACATAGATTATGCCCCCCCTTGCTGAGGGCAGCACAAGCTAATGTCAGACCTGCTGTTTCCAGCACTGTGCCCCTTAGTCTGTAAGATGCAGCAGTTTTAGAGCATGTACCCCTCAAATCTTATTCATGAGTAGGTGTTAGCCCCGCCCACCAAAGGCTAGCCCGCCCACCTGGAATATATTTACATGTTTTTATCTATTCAAAGTAAGAGGTTTGTCAGTTGAGGTGGGCGGGGCTAGTATCAGGTGGGCGGGGTTTGAAAAAAAAAAACAGACTCTTTGAAGGACGCTTCGAATGACTCTTCTGGCTGAAAACTGCAGATTTGAGCATTAAATACTCTGAAACTGCAGCATCTTACAGAATAAGGGACACAGCGCTGGAAACAGCAGGCCTGACACTAGCTTGTGCTGTCCTTAGCAAGGGGGGCAAAAACTATGTGACAGGTTCCCTTTAAATGATACTTTCCATAATGCATATCATAACAGCAGCACAAATCTCTCTCCTGTCCTCACAGTTTGTTACAATGTATCAGTGCAGGTAAAAGTATTAGAGACCATTTACACGGCACAAAGCAAATACCGTCCGGATTATCCGACCGGTATTTGCTCTGTTTTGGGGCCGTTTACACGGCTACAGGGGAACGGCTTTTCTTCGTGGTTTGCGGAGAAAAGACCTCTCCCTTCGCATTGACAGGCTCTTGTTCCGCCTGAAAACCGGGCGGAAGAATGAACATGTTCAATGTTTTTCGGACCGCCGGCGGAAAATCCATGCAGTGGGGACCACTGCAGGGATTTTCCATAGAGGTCCGTGTAAAAGGTTGACAGCCAGTTTACAGACGGCTTTCAAAACCGAAAACCGTCTGTAAAACCGGGTGAAAACCAGTGCCGTGGGGACAAGCCCTTAAATTCGGATGGGTAGAAAGCTAGCTGTAAACAAAACTTTTTCCATTCATTGACCGCAAGTAAGGACCTTGAAAATGGTTAGGAACTAAGATGCAACGCATGTAATAAAGTTGTAGAACTTTTCTCTATACAATCACACTGACCAGCAACAAGTCGGAGGAATCATCTGTCTGTGTGGAGAAGACTCTGCCATTTTTGTTCCATGTTGCATGTGTTTCGCATTATATATCAGTGTATGTGTATCAATAATCATACAGAATGTGATTTATATGTCAGGTCGGGTGGTGCCAGCCGCTGGCATCATGTCCTGGAATTCACAGTGTGGCACTGTATAATGGTTCTGTCCTCTCCGTTTTGTAGGACGAAGCACAGGAAGGTAATTATCCAGCAAATGTTTCATCCAGGAAAGTCATTTAAGCAGGAGCCTGAGCACAGAGAGTGCCCCCTTCATCCCTGGTGGCATCCGCCATGGACAAAGCAGCTGTGTGTTATAATGCAGGTGCTGAGCCCCATGTAGAGCCTGCGGGCACCAGAAGCTCATCACAGTGATGGAGGCAACCAGCCTCCCACTGCTATCAATCCTTGTTATTTAATGCCCAGGAAATAGCCTGTACCCAGTAACAGTCAGCCAGGGACAGGCAGGGTCCTGAGAACTGTGGGGGCGCCTGGAGTCTGACTTAACATCTCTATCAGCCCCACCATGTTACAGGAGATATTTGTGGTCCTGCTGAGAATTGAGCTGAGCTCTGCACAGAATATTGATGGCTGGCCTCGGAGTCTGGCGAGTGTTACGACACTTGTATTACCGGCCTTACAATGCTCGGAACGCACATCATCATGTACAAGCCAGAAGGGCAGAAATGCTAAGACACAGAAGAAAACTGGAAGGAAGCCTGAGCACAGGAGCGAATGCAGCAGCCCTCAGCCAAATCGCTGTCTCTGTGGCTCCAGGAACATAGCTCTTATAGGATGACCCCAAATGTCATCACCTACTCAGTGAGAATGGGGGCTATGCACAAAAACAGCAGCATAGCCATGGCCCAGGGTGTGTACAAAATGTATATGACGCCTAGCCATTATACAGAATGTCTGCATGACATATAGAATGCTGAGCCATGACGCAGGGTGTGAACATGGTACATATGAAGCCTAGCCATGGTGCAGGATATGTACATGTTCTATAAGAAGTCTAACCATGTTGCAGGTTGTGAACAAAATGTATATGACACTTAGCCATAGAACATATAGTCATGAACGCAGGGTGTGAACATGGTACATATGAAGCCTAGCCATGGTGCAGGATATGTACATGTTCTATAAGAAGTCTAACCATGTTGCAGGTTGTGAACAAAATGTATATGACACTTAGCCATAGAACATCTAGTCATGACGCAGGATGTGAACATGGTACATATGAAGCCTAGCCATGGTGCAGGATATGTACATGGTACAAAGGAAGCCTAGCCATAGTACAGGAAGTGTACATGCGAGACCTGGCCATGGTACAGAATGTGTACAAAGTTAAATAGGAAGCTGAGCCATAATGCAGCAAGTGCACATGGTACAAGATGTGTATACATTACATAGGAAGCTTAGCCATGGAGTAAGATGCGTACATGGTACATAAGAAGCCTAGCCATTGTGCAAGATCTGTACAAAATACATATGAAGCCTAGCCATTGAGCAGGGTGTGTACAAAATGTACATAGCGCTTAGCCATGATGCAGGATGTGAACAGGCTGTGTACATGATTACATGATACATTAAAATCCTAGCACTGATGCAAGATGGGTACACAGGCTAGAACTGACCCACAGGGGAGAAGGGGAAACCCTCAGTCAGTGGGCCACTGAAATTAGCAGGTCTGAGGCTACTTTTAAGGCCATGTCTCCACTGCACACTAAAACGCAGAAAATTTACTATTGGAGTCTAAGTAAAGTGCTGGATGCATTTTGCCGCATTTTTGCAGAAATCCATAGCATAATACTTTGCATTTCTGCAAATTTTTCATTAGCTTTTGACAGGCAGTGGGACAAAAAAACTCAGTTTTATGAACATTTTTAGGATTTGGTTTTCAGTGAGTTTTTTGTCCAATGTTGTGTACACCTACCCTAAGGGAGAAAGGCAGAGGAAGAGAAAGCAAGAGATATGTGCAGTTTTGTACATTAGCTGTAGAATGGGCTCAAAGAATCATCTCCACTGATGAGACATAAGACTCAGCTCCACTGGTGGGCCATAAGACTCAGCTCCACTGGTGGGCCATAAGACTCAGCTCCACTGGTGGGCCATAAGAATCATCTCCACTGGTGGGCCATAAGAATCATCTCCACTGGTGGGCCATAAGAATCATCTCCACTGGTGGGCCATAAGAATCATCTCCACTGGTGGGCCATAAGAATCATCTCCACTGGTGGGCCATAAGAATCATATCCGCTGGTGGGCCATAAGACTCAGCTCCACTGGTGGGCCATAAGACTCAGCTCCACTGGTGGGCCATAAGAATCATCTCCACTAGGGGGCCATAAGAATCATCTCCACTAGGGGGCCAGAAGAATCATCTCCACTAGGGGGCCATAAGAATCATCTCCACTGGTGGGCCATAAGAATCATCTCCACTGGGGGGCCATAAGAATCATCTCCACTGGGGGGCCATAAGAATCATCTCCACTGGTGGGCCATAAGAATCATCTGCACTGGTGGGCCCCTGGTACCCAAGAACGACATGGTGTAAAACATGATAAAATTTTAAGCCCTAGCCTTTTTTTGAGTCCAGTATGCGTGTAGACCATCCCTAGCCACGTTTTTATTTTACATTAAGCTACCATATCGGTAGACATCCAGCTCCATAACCAAGCTGCTTAGCCCCTTTCACTTTACATTTTGTGGTTTCGACTCCAGTATTTATCGGGATAATGTGACATAAGTATCCCAACGTATTCCACAGTGGAGCCACGGGAGTCTATTGGGCAAATGTAGTCACCTTTGTACTAAGTATCCACATAGCATACTGGTAACCAACTGTTTAAAGTTGGGTGACACAACCTCTATGTACCTCCAATGTGAAATGCACATGTAGTGACATTTTCTAGAAGGAATAATTCCCGTCCATCCCCCATGATGTATCTGCGAATTGTCGCTGTCATAAAGATGTTTCGCTGTCACTGTGCAGACATTCCAGCATCACTCAGAGAGGGACAGCTGCCGCCATGATGTGATTACATACCAGCGTCTGCTCTCAATTCACCCGAGTGTCTTCTCGTTAAGTAACAGTCGTCGAGTTATTAAGTTTGCTCTGAAGGTTGTTAAATATACATAAAGTAGCAAGAAGGCGCAAGTCAATTGTGTTTGTGGCAGTTTCATTTTGTTTAATTACATGTTTAAATTGATTGTGGCAGAGTCCGGGGTAATTTACCCGCGTTATAATTTAGCTTTCTTGGCTGTCAAACTAAATACATTAAAAAAAAAAACCCAAACTGACTCCGCATTTTGCTGTGCGCCGTACGTATTAATTAAACACAGCTGATTAAAATAATAGTCTGATCAAATATTCATCAAGTTCCCAATAGTCGCCGCACCGACGCCTTCCCCCCAAATATCATCACATTAATTTTAATTCCATTTTGCATTTCAAAGCGTTTTCTTTTCCTACACGAGACTTTTAATTCGCTGTGACTTCTATCAATGCACAGAGATAAAAGCTGAGGCAAAGGTTCAACGTAAATTATTAATTACATAAAGGAAGCCACAATATGAGAGGTGCAGAAGCGCTCACCGGCAGCTGCCGTGGTTAAACAGCTGGACCACGTGGATCAACGCTGTGATACCAGGTTTCTTTATTTTGGCCACACGTAGACTTTAAATGTTTTACAAGATCCCGGCTTCACAGCAGCTGAGGGCGAGACACATCGCAGCATCCAATAGTCGCTCATCAGGTTATGTCAGCGGCCGTGACCAGAGAAGCCGGTTACAGCTGAAGTCATTTTCCAGTCTGAGTAAAAACCTTAAAACGAAGCTGTGACATCTACTGACTAGTCTTTTTTAGTAAATACTTCGGAAGCATCTTTTTCTAAGCTATTTATATTGTTCCTCTGTTATTCCTCCTGATCATTCATTATCAATATGTCAAATAGGTGTTACTAATTGGGGGGGGGTGTCCCTACACAGTCTGATTTTGTACAATCAGTGCTGACAGTGAGTCAATGACAGAAGGGACACACCCCTTTGAAAATTGGAATGGTAACACCCAGCTGACTGATTCAGTAACACATTTCTAGGAGGAATAATAACAGCACAACAGAGAGATATAAGAGAAGATGCTCCAGAATTGTTATCTCACAGGTATTTTCTGATCATCAAAAGGCATTATGGGAAAGGAGCTGAGAAGCTCAAGCGCCCTCTGTTGGATGTAACAAATCCTCGATTTACTGAAACAGACATGTCAGGAGATGTCACCGATCCTCTTCAAACATTGTGTAAATGAAAAGCTCTACAGCTTTTTAATACACATTGGGCGACATGTATGAAATTTGGCGTTCGCACAGCAAATTTCATGTGCCTAATAACGGCATAGAATGCGCCCGATTTATGAACCTGCTCTACAGCGGATCATAAATCAGGCGCATTCCAGGGCTCGGGCACCATTTCTGGCTCAGGTATACCACTTTGAAAGTGGTCTACCTGTTCCAGCTGTAATGCACCTAGAAATGCCGTAATGCCCTGCCTCTTGCACGCCCCTACGAAATCAGGCGCATTACAAAGTGCCACTTGCGCTATGTAATGTGCCCGGGAGTGGCGTGCGGGAGATTTAAAAATGTAGCGAACGTGGCTGCGCCTGATATCCAGCTGAAAAGACGCCAAATATCTGCCGCAGCCACATTCATACATGTCACCCTTTGTGTTTCAATTAGTCACCTTTTAAAAATATGCTTGCTCCTAGTGAATGTAAACCTGCATATACACATGAGGATTTGTTACAACTGTACCTGTGAGCTAAAGGCGTGGTGCACACGTCGCTATATGCCTGCTGTTTTAGAAGTATGCACTGGCTAGTGTGTACTTTTAAAGCACTCCAGCCCGGCCCCCATTCAGGCCCACTTCCTTCATCTGGTGCGCAGTATACGCCGGGGACTACGCTGTAAAAGCATAGCAGTCAATAAGTGCTATGATTTTATCATATTTGTGGGGCATGCTTTGGGTGCAGCGCAATTACACCCCGCAAAGACACTGTTAACATAACCAAACACATCGGCTGCACCTGTGTCTCTGTTAATTTGCTACCATTAATCATTCTGGAGTACAAATTGTTTGGTTCACGGAGCATTGTCCAGACTGGATACAGTTGTAGCTTAAAGGGGTGTTTCCGCCATAGACTTTGATGGCATATCACACACTCTGCGGCACGCACCTATCACGGTAACAGCCCTCAAAAGTTACGGCGCAGAATGGAAAGCCGCTAGCGCACATCTTTCCATTCTGTTTAAGGGGCGTTCTGAGCACAGCTGAACATAGCACTTGGCTGTACTCAGAACTCCCATAGAACAGAATGGAGAGTCGTACGCAAGTGCAACTGGCTCTCCATTCTGCTCTGTAACTTTCGGGGGACCATTCCCGAGATAGGTGCGGGTACCAGAGGTGCGACCAACAAATCAGTCTTTAATGGCATCTCCTAGCGATATGCTATCAACGTCTATGATGGGAACACCTCTATCTAGCTATGTCCAGGTTTAGAGCCCTCGAATGTAACCAAGAATTTTTTCACTCACAGACGGCAAGCAAAGAAGGCTTCATTTATACGGTAATTAAGTTTTCTTTTAAAGGGCTTGGAAGGAGCCACAGCTCTCTGACTAATGCTTTCTCCTTCACTGTTTACTTTGTAGAGAACCATACATTATAAAGTGGCTATGTCTAGCACTGCAGCTTAAATGGGACAAAGCTAAAGTATCGGAAACACCCATCAATATCACAGCCCCAGACAACCCCTTTAAAGCGTACCTTCAATTATAAAACAATGTTCCACAATTAAACAGTTCAAGGAAAAATAAGAAACTATGAAATATATCTCTTTAGAGAAAATACTTCCTTCTTTATTTATCAGACTGTTTTTTCATCTGCTGCAACCTTACCTGATCACACTGTAAGAAATGACTGAGAAAATCTATCTACTGGGACTTAGGTTTCACAGAGCTCAGGTTACAGCTACCTATAGAAGTATATGGGTAGGGGAGAGGAGAGGCAGGGAGAGACACAGAGATGGTGCTGGCTGTATAGTGAGTAGTTTATCTCATCTCAGTGCTGGTTACACTGCTTCTTATTGCTGTTTAATGTCCTCAATGCTGAAGCTGGTGTGTGTAGGAGTCTCTTAATTTCACTTCCTCCTCCTCTCCTCTCCATAGACATGGATGGGCAGCATAACCTGAGCTCTAAATCCTGTTCAAGACAGATTCTCTTAATGATTTATGACTAAGTAAATAGAAAAGAATGCAGGAAGAATGGGACAAAGCGAGGCTAGAAACTCAAACATTTCCTGTAATACAATATAAAACTAAATTCCTAATAAAGGTGTTTTATAAATCAAGGTATACCTTAAAAACCCACATTAATTAACTTTAAAACGTGTGGAAAAAGGGTAAAAAAAGTTTAATTCCCAAAATACTTTTGCTTTTTCTGAATTTGCTTTTTTTTGGGAAAGTCCCACCCCTTTTCTGAACCCTACATGTGGCACGCCAATTTTCCGGGTGTCGGGACGTGTTCATCTTTCTGAGAAACTTTAACCCTTTAAACTCTGTAGCCTTGTGTCCTATTGTTAAAGCTCCTCCATCACCCCTTTAACAGGCTCAGCTAGGAGGAGCAAAGCTGAAATGTTAGTCACTGATGTAGAACCACCCACAGCGTGAAAAAGAAGTGGGACCTTTGAAGTTTGGCGTGGGGAGCGGGCTCTGTGAAAAAGCAGGGCGAGAACCCCCCCCCCCTTTTAAAAAACAAAATAGGTCACAACAAATATTACAACAAGCCTAATGATTTAATAAGAGTTTAAACTTAAATCCAGAAAATTAGGCGGGTTCAAAACACCTCCAGCAGCTGAAAATCCCGGTGAAATAAATTCCTGTATGTGGTAACAAATGGCTGCAAAAGTTTGCAGGTAAAACATGACATAAACCGCAACTCCTATTGCTTTGGGCAACCATTGGTTCACCCAACATCTGTTTCCAAACCCATGAAAACCCCGGGCCTTTGCGAAAAACCCCCGAGGCAGATTTATTTTCTGGTTTATTAGTCAAGGACTAAAATATAAAGAATTAGGCCCAAGCCCCACTTTTGGAATCAATGGAACCCAAAAAAAATTTATTTTAAAAGGAAAACCATGAGGGAAGGCCCTTTGACTTCTATACAAAAAAAGGGTCCAAATTATGTTTACATCCCAGAGATAAGGGTTTTTGAAGTACCGTACCAAAAGCGTATTTCTAAAACACCCTTTTTAAAGGCGGGCGCTTACTGTACGCACCACAATACACCGTGTGAACATATCCTACCAACCAAGTTGCATCGGCAGAAAAGTTTTTTGCGTTTTAAAAAAGGGGGTTGGGCCTTTTTCTGATGATTACATTTTCTGCTTTAGGGAGGGTCCCCATTTCACAGGTTTTCAAACGGTTTTTCACCCTTTTTGGGGTTTTGCAGACCGCCTGAAAAACCGGCCAAAAAAGAGAAAAAAACCGGGCTCTTATGGAAAACCCGTGCACAGTCCCCACGCACGGGTTTTTTTTCCGCCCGGGGAAGTTTTTCCGCCCAGGGCCAACCCGAAAAAACCATTGTGCTAGCAAAAATTTTAAACCGACGGAGTCTGTGCATCCCAAAATGGAAGGGGGGGGGCTTTTCTCCACCCCACACGGAGATCCGATCAAAAATTTGAAAATTTCCCTTTAACCCTTTTTTAAACATCACAAACCCAATTTTAAAAACAAAAGGGGTTTGTTTTCCCCCAACCCAAAAAGGGTACCCCCAAACACTTTGGGACATTTTAGGGCAATACTTTTTTTTGGATAGAAAAACGTTTTTTCAAATCGTCCTGGCAAAATACCCTTACAGTTTCAAAGTGACCACCTCTAATGCCCCAATCCATTTTCACGGGACTCCCCCACCCACCTTCCAAAAAAATCTAAGGGCAAATTTTAAATTATTTAGGGCGTTTTAAAACGCCCAATTTTTCTGCACATAATAATAGTGTAAAAAATGCGCATGTTTTAGGGAACCCCCTCTACGGCGGGTCATAAAATCGGGCCCATTCTAGCGCAAAATGAAAAATTTTAAATTTGGGCGCGGGAAACCATTTTTGAAAGTGAAATACCTGTTTTACCAAAAATGCCCGGGAATTGCCGAAAAGGGAAGCTATAAATCAAATAGCTCCCCTACATTTTCCCCAAGTGCGCCCCCCCCCGCCCCAACCCCGAAATCAGGCGCTTTTAAAAAAATTTACGCTTGCGCTTTGCAATGCGCTTGATATTGGCGGGGGGCCGATTTCAAACTTAGCAAACGGGGCTGCACTAAAATTCAGGCTGAAAAGACGCCAGACTTCTGCTCCCGCCCTTTTTCCCAAACATGCGTCCTAAATGACTTCTAAATTTTTTTCAACAAGTTTCACCCTTTCCCCCCAAATTACATCATTTTTTGGGGGTTCACACGGCATCCCCTGGGTGCCAACTGTAGGTGCCGCATTTGGGCAGCGTTTTTTTGGGAACCATGGCTGAACACCCCCGGGGCCGCCCCCAATTTCCCCATGCTTTGGGGCCTCGGCTGTAAGCCCCGTGAACAATTGACATTCATTTTCTCCCCCCCCGGGCGTACAAAAACAAATTGTATTGTACCCCGGGGAAAACAAGGCGAAAATTCATAGTTCTCTGGGAAAGCTATAAAATTACCTAATTGTGGTGAAAATTTTTCCACGATAAACCAAAAATAGCGGTGAAATGTGCGTCGCAATTAAAACCGGGGTTAAACATTTTCCTTAGGGCTTTGTCCCCACTGCACTTTTTTGCGGCCGTTTTTTCAGGAAATTTTCGCTTTTTTGCAGCCCGCCTAAAAAAACCGGGCCCAAAAAATTAGCAAAATTTTGGTTTCAAAGGGAAAAAACCCCGACAGAAATTCCCCCCCCGCACGGTTTTTTTTCTGTCGGCGGTTTTTTGCCGCCGGCGAAAAAAAAATTTTTAAAAAAGCACAATCCCTCCATTCCCTTTTTTTGGAGGGAAACTGTGTTTCTCAATGGGGGGGGGGAGGGCTCTTCTACGCTCATCGCGGAGAAAAGCCCCCCCCCCCCCCCCCCGCGGGGGGCCGTGGGGACGGGCAAAACAGGGCAAATACCGGCCGGCAAACGGCCCCGGGGATTTGTCCTGGCAGGGGGATTTCGCCCTTAAAACCCCCTGTGGTCCCGTCTTTACACATTTTTTTGGGAAATTTTATTCATACATTCGGGGTTTATAATGGGAAATTTTTTTACAAAAAATTTGATTTTTATCTTATTTGAATAATATAGCCTCATTTCCGACTCTCATTCAAAAAAAGTTGTGCAGTAGCAGTGCTGGGTTGTTTTAAAGGGAATTTTACACTCACCGGGGCCCCTTTTTTAGGTTTCACCTTTCCCCAAATGCTCGATAACACTTAAAATTTTAAACAAACCCCAAACACATGGCGCAACTCATTTCAAAATTTTGGCATGTAGACATGGTCAAGGGCAAAACTCCGCGTTCCAAACCGACCCTCAGAAGGGGAAGAAAGGGGATTTTTGTGCCTTTGAACGTGGGAAAGGTTGTTGGTTCCAAAGGGCTGGTCTGAGTAAAAAACCCGAAACTTTCTGATCTCCTGGGTTTTCAAAGCACAACCAAACCCAGGGTTTTTCAAGAAAAGGGCCCCCAAAAAGAAAAAAAAAAAAAATCCAAGGGGGCGGCAGTCCTGTGGGGGGAAATGCCTTGTTTATGCCAAGGTCAAAGGGGAAAGGGCAGGGCTGGTTTTGAGCGGGTGAAATGGGAACAGTGACTCCCAAAAAGCCACCCTTACAACCAAGGTAGGCAAAGAGCATCTCTGAACGCACTTTTTCGGCGAACTTTTAGGCAGAGGGCTACAGCAGCAGAAGAAACCAAAAACCGGGGGCCCCCCTTTTTTAAACTAAGAACAAAGGAAAATTAAAGGGTCCAATTTGGGCCCCGCCAAACGAAATTTGGGCAGAAAAAGATTTTGGGAAAAAAGTTGCCTGGCTGATTTATCTCGATTTCGCTGCGACATTCGGATGGGAGGGTCAGAAAATTTGGGGTTTAACAACATAAAAACATGGATCCATTCCTGGGCCCTTTTAATCAAGGGTTCCCGGCGGTGGTTGGGGGGTGCCGGGGTGGGGAATTTTTCTTGGCACTTTTGGGCCCTTGGTACCAATTGAGCATCGTTGCAACACCTTGTGGAAACTATGCCACTAAGAAATTTAGGGGAGTTTTTGAAGGGAAAAAAGGGGCCAAAACCCCTTTCTACCCTGGTGTACCTAATAAAGGGGGCCCCGTGAGTGTACATTGTGATGTGTTTTCAAAGGGGGGGTTTTGTTTTAAAAAAAACCCAAAAAGGCCCGGGTTTCCCACGGCTTTTTTTGCGGGGCGTAATTACGCCGCGCAATTGGCCGAGTTTTACGGGGGGGGGGGCGGGAAAAGGGGGTTTTGGGGCCGTCACTTCTTTCCCCGGGCCCCTAGGCCCAAACATTTTTCTAGCGGCGCGTACACCCGCCTTTGAAAAAGGGCCTTTTTCTTATCTCCCCCCCGCGGCGGATTTTCCCGGGAGGAAAAGGGACGTAATCCAAAAGTTCTCCCATGAAAACTTGGGGGGGGGGATTAAACCCTAATACTGGGGAAAGTATTCCAGCCTTTAAATTTGGGGCACTACGGCACGTTTTTAAAAAAAGACTGAAATACCCCATTTTAAGCCCGGGAACATGGGCCTTTGATGGGTTCCCCTTCGCCAGCTATAGAGGAAAGCATTTGATAGACTGCCAGTGATTTTTTATCATATAGGTAAATGAAGCAAATGCCCCATATTATAATAGTTAAAACCAAAAAGGGGCACCCCGGGGTTTCTTAAACAAAGGGGGGCCCCGGGCTAACAAAAACAGCAAGCTTTCTTAAAAAGGGGTTAAAACCCCAAAAATTTAGGGTAAAAGACATTAAAAAATTTCTTTAAAAAATTTTCCTATACCACACTGTGCAGGCACGAAGTCCGCTCCAACTGCTTCCCCCTTAACCCCCGTAAGGGGGCAGCACGATGTGTGATCACATTGTTCTGCTTTCTCACAGATAATTATGAGTGACAGCAAAGTCATTCAAGCTTCGCTCTTCTCGGCAGGTTGGGTCTCCCGGTACAATAGGGGGTCACATCAAACAAGCGCCGGGAATCACACCCCCGTTAATTATTGGCACCCCATGCAGACTGACACCTCATCCAGCAACCTGCACTACATGAGTCCTCACAGTAAACAGAGACACCATTTATTCCTTAAAAATCTGCTTTTTTCCCCCACTCCAGGGTGTCCCATGACTCCCTGGAAGTGACTGGAGTATAAGACATGATGCATTATGGGTGAAGGAAAGGAGAACTTTATCTTTGCATTGATGAAAAGTTCTACCACTTTCAGGTTAAATGCGATCTCTCTGCTTGCGGTCAATGAATGAGAACACCTTACACATCAAGTCCTGGTCTCTTTGAGGGCTTGTTGCACACTATATTTGACCATTTGTCAAAATGTATACTTTATAACGTAGACGCTAAACATACGCCAAACATGCAATGTTTGGTGCAGACATTTGACATCCATTTTTTTTTTTACTAGTTTTTTGATTGGATGTCACCCATTTTGATTGAGTAGGTTTATATTTTTATACAAACGTACATGTTTATAACATGGACACATACACCAGGATACGTTTTTCATTGTATACACCTTAAGGCCTCGTTCACACGGCTTATTTGGGCGCGGATTGGAGCCGTACTGCGCGCCGTATTTGCGCTGCAGTACGGCTCCAATCCGTCTCACTCATTACGGTAATCACATTCTCATAGAGAACTATGTGATTCCGTCTCTTCTCCTCGCTCGGCGAATCCGCCGCGGGAGAAGAAATTGACATGCACATTATTTACGGCGCGTACGCGCCGTAGATAATGATAGTCTGTGGGGCCGGCGAGCTGTCGGCCCCCCGCCCCCGCTCCGTCCCTGCAATTACGCCGGAAATAAGCCGTTTGAACCGGGCCTAACTGTATACAACATATACCTTTTTTTTTTATCAATTTGTAAAACCGTAGCGCTCTTGCCTTCCCTCTGTTAAAACTTAAAAGATATTTGACGGATAATATAAAAACTAAACACAAGTATAAGTGAATGAACATGTTAACGCGTGTGTCAGAACACCAGATAACGGATCCATCATTGTTCAAAATAACATAGAGTGCACTAAGCTTTAGTAGCTGCATGTTGGATACATGTTGGATCGTTTAGAATCCGATCAATGCTATGTTTTTGGATGCTTTTTTTCGGGTTCCAACACGGACCCGAAATCGTATCCAAAAACACCGCGTGAACATACCTTTAGTGTGTTTTCACACAGTGCAGTTTCGGTGCAGTTTTAACTGTGCTTCCATTAAACTGCCTTTATTACCAGCAAGATTCTTTCACTTATCTAAACTGCTTGGATAATGACTAATCAATCAGTGTGTTTGTAATCCACAAGACTTCAAACACAGCAAATGATTACTTACTTGAAACACCTTTCCAAACAATTTAGACCACTGAAAGAAGCTTGCTGGGAATAAAGGCAGTTTAATCGGAGCGCAGTTAAAATTGCACCAAAACTGCACTGTATGAAAGCCCCCTTAGGCCGTTCACACAGCTTATTTCGGCGCAGAGTGGCGCTGTACTGCGCGCCGGATTTGCGCGGCAGTACGGTGCCAATCCATCGCAGTAATTACGGTAATCAACCGTTCTCATAGAAAATGGATCCGTCGCTCCTACCCCTGGCGAATACCCGGGGCGGGAGAAAGTCACTTTCAAAATTATCCAGGCGCAATCGACCGTGGATAATGCAAGCTATGGGGGCCGGGGGGGCACGCCCCCGCCCCCCCCGCACCTTATTTAGGCCGGAATTGCGGCGAAATCCGGCTCGCAATTCCGGGTTGATAACCGTTGAACCGGGCCTTAGTGTCTTTCAGACAGCGGTTTTGGTGCAGTTTTAAAATGCGCCCCAAATTTAAAATGCCTTTTTAGCACAAGTTTTCACTTATCTAAATTTTTGGAAATGATAATCAATTAGTGTCTGTCTCCACAAAACTTCAAACACACTAATTGATTACTCACTTTCCAAACAATTTAGATAAGTGAAAGAAGCTTGCTGGTGATAAAGGCAGTTTAATTGGGGCGAAGTTAAAACTGCATCAACACGGCGCTATGTGAGAGCACCCTTACAATTGTGTTCAGTCTACGCAATGCTCTGTGAGCTAAACACAGTCGCTGCTGCACTGATCTCTCCGCTAGTTAGCTACAATATACCAGTCTGGAGTTCAGGATGTTTATCTCCAAGCATTTCTAAACGGTTTAAAAATGCCTTTCTAAAATGACAGCCCAAAACAGCTGGGGACAGGGTTTGATTGAATTTGATACATATTATACCTTCAAGTGACTGAAATGTTGGTGGCAGATGTCCCCTCCTCAGCGCACTGCGGCCACAGGGGGAAAACTTCACATCACTTTAGCGCTTTTCATATCACAGGTTCTGGCGGTCGTGGGGTTAATGAAGTCATTGGTTGTTATTTATAACCCGACTCACGTGGTAATCCGAACAAACAGGGCTCCCCCT